>CM074722.1:466355495-466503725 GCA_037306005.1 Rhinophrynus dorsalis
TAGGGAGACAAAACCAGGGGCAGCAGGATCAGGGGACAGGAAGACAAAACCAGGGGCAGCAGGATGAGGGGACAGGGAGACAAAACCAGGGGCAGCAGGATCAGGGGACAGGGAGCAAAACCAGGGGCAGCAGGATCAGGGGACAGGGAGCAAAACCAGGGGCAGCAGGATCAGGGGCCAGGGAGACAACACCAGGGGCAGCAGGATCAGGGGACAGGAAGACAAAACCAGGGGCAGCAGGATCAGGGGACAGGGAGACATAACCAGGGGCAGCAGGATCAGGGGACAGGAAGACAAAACCAGGGGCAGCAGGATTCAGGGGACAGGGACACAAAACCAGGGGCAGCAGGATGAGGGGACAGGAAGACAAAACCAGGGGCAGCAGGATCAGGGGACAGGAAGACAAAACCAGGGCAGCAGGATCAGGGGACAGGGAGACAAAACCAGGGGCAGCAGGATCAGGGGACAGGGAGACAAAACCAGGGGCAGCAGGATTCAGGGGACAGGAAGACAAAACCAGGGGCAGCAGGATTCAGGGGACAGGGAGACAAAACCAGGGGCAGCAGGATTCAGGGGACAGGGAGACATAACCAGGGGCAGCAGGATTCAGGGGACAGGGAGACATAACCAGGGGCAGCAGGATCAGGGGACAGGAAGACAAAACCAGGGGCAGCAGGATTCAGGGGACAGGGACACAAAACCAGGGGCAGCAGGATGAGGGGACAGGAAGACAAAACCAGGGGCAGCAGGATCAGGGGACAGGAAGACAAAACCAGGGGCAGCAGGATCAAGGGACAGGGAGACAAAACCAGGGGCAGCAGGATCAGGGGACAGGGAGACAAAACCAGGGGCAGCAGGATCAGGGGACAGGGACACAAAACCAGGGGCAGCAGGATCAGGGGACAGGGAGACAAAACCAGGGGCAGCAGGATTCAGGGGACAGGGAGACAAAACCAGGGGCAGCAGGATCAGGGGACAGGGAGACAAAACCAGGGGCAGCAGGATCAGGGGACAGGGAGTCAAAACCAGGGGCAGCAGGATCAGGGGACAGGGAGACAAATCCAGGGGCAGCAGGATTCAGGGGACAGGAAGACAAAACCAGGGGCAGCAGGATCAGGGGACAGGGAGACAAATCCAGGGGCAGCAGGATTCAGGGGACAGGGAGCAAAACCAGGGGCAGCAGGATTCAGGGGACAGGGAGACAAAACCAGGGGCAGCAGGATCAGGGGACAGGGACACAAAACCAGGGGCAGCAGGATCAGGGGACAGGGAGACAAAACCAGGGGCAGCAGGATTCAGGGGACAGGGAGACAAAACCAGGGGCAGCAGGATCAGGGGACAGGGAGACAAAACCAGGGGCAGCAGGATCAGGGGACAGGGAGTCAAAACCAGGGGCAGCAGGATCAGGGGACAGGGAGACAAATCCAGGGGCAGCAGGATTCAGGGGACAGGAAGACAAAACCAGGGGCAGCAGGATCAGGGACAGGGAGACAAATCCAGGGGCAGCAGGATTCAGGGGACAGGGAGCAAAACCAGGGGCAGCAGGATTCAGGGGACAGGGAGACAAAACCAGGGGCAGCAGGATCAGGGGACAGGGAGACAAAACCAGGGGCAGCAGGATCAGGGGACAGGGAGACAACACCAGGGGCAGCAGGATCAGGGGACAGGGAGACAAAACCAGGGGCAGCAGGATTCAGGGGACAGGGAGACAAAACCAGGGGCAGCAGGATCAGGGGACAGGGAGACAACACCATCAGGGGACAGGGAGACAAAACCAGGGGCAGCAGGATCAGGGGACAGGGAGACAACACCAGGGGCAGCAGGATGAAGGGACAGGAAGACAAAACCAGGGGCAGCAGGATCAGGGGACAGGAAGACAAAACCAGGGGCAGCAGGATCGGGGACAGGGAGACAAAACCAGGGGCAGCAGGATCAGGGGACAGGGAGACAAAACCAGGGGCAGCAGGATCAGGGGACAGGGAGACAACACCAGGGGCAGCAGGATCAGGGGACAGGGAGAAAAAACCAGGGGCAGCAGGGTCAGGGGACAGGGAGACAAAACCAGGGGCAGCAGGATTCAGGGGACAGGGAGAGAAAACCAGGGGCAGCAGGATCAGGGGACAGGAAGACAAAACCAGGGGCAGCAGGATCAGGGGACAGGAAGACAAAACCAGGGGCAGCAGGATCAGGGGACAGGGAGCAAAACCAGGGGCAGCAGGATCAGGGGACAGGGAGCAAAACCAGGGGCAGCAGGATCAGGGGACAGGGAGACAACACCAGGGGCAGCAGGATCAGGGGACAGGGAGACAAAACCAGGGGCAGCAGGATCAGGGGACAGGAAGACAAAACCAGGGGCAGCAGGATCAGGGGACAGGAAGACAAAACCAGGGGCAGCAGGATTCAGGGGACAGGGAGACAAAACCAGGGGCAGCAGGATTCAGGGGACAGGGACACAAAACCAGGGGCAGCAGGATGAGGGGACAGGAAGACAAAACCAGGGGCAGAAGGATCAGGGGACAGGGAGACAAAACCAGGGGCAGCAGGATTCAGGGGACAGGGAGACAAAACCAGGGGCAGCAGGATCAGGGGACAGGGAGACAAAACCAGGGGCAGCAGGATCAGGGGACAGGGAGACAAAACCAGGGGCAGCAGGATCAGGGGACAGGAAGACAAAACCAGGGGCAGCAGGATCAGGGGACAGGGAGACAAATCCAGGGGCAGCAGGATTCAGGGGACAGGGAGCAAAACCAGGGGCAGCAGGATTCAGGGGACAGGGAGACAAAACCAGGGGCAGCAGGATCAGGGGACAGGAAGACAAAACCAGGGGCAGCAGGATTCAGGGGACAGGGAGACAAATCCAGGGGCAGCAGGATCAGGGGACAGGGAGACAAATCCAGGGGCAGCAGGATCAGGGGACAGGAAGACAAAACCAGGGGCAGCAGGATCAGGGGACAGGGAGACAAAACCAGGGGCAGCAGGATCAGGGGACAGGAAGACAAAACCAGGGGCAGCAGGATTCAGGGGACAGGGAGACAAAACCAGGGGCAGCAGGATCAGGGGACAGGGAGACAACACCAGGGGCAGCAGGATCAGGGGACAGGGAGACAAAACCAGGGGCAGCAGGATCAGGGGACAGGGAGACAAAACCAGGGGCAGCAGGATCAGGGGACAGGGAGACAACACCAGGGGCAGCAGGATCAGGGGACAGGAAGACAAAACCAGGGGCAGCAGGATCAGGGGACAGGAAGACAAAACCAGGGGCAGCAGGATCAGGGGACAGGGAGACAAAACCAGGGGCAGCAGGATCAGGGGACAGGGAGACAACACCAGGGGCAGCAGGATCAGGGGACAGGAAGACAAAACCAGGGGCAGCAGGATCAGGGGAAAGGGAGACAAAACCAGGGGCAGCAGGATCAGGGGACAGGGAGACAAAACCAGGGGCGGCAGGATCAGGGGACAGGAAGACAAAACCAGGGGCAGCAGGATCAGGGGACAGGGAGACAAAACCAGGGGCAGCAGGATCAGGGGACAGGAAGACAAAACCAGGGGCAGCAGGATTCAGGGGACAGGAAGACAAAACCAGGGGCAGCAGGATTCAGGGGACAGGGAGACAAAACCAGGGGCGGCAGGATTCAGGGGACAGGGAGACAAAATCAGGGGCAGCAGGATTCAGGGGACAGGGAGACAAAACCAGGGGCAGCAGGATCAGGGGACAGGGAGACAAAACCAGGGGCAGAGCAGGATCAGGGGAAAGGGAGACAAAACCAGGGGCAGCAGGATCAGGGGAAAGGGAGACAAAACCAGGGGCAGCAGGATCAGGGGACAGGGAGACAAAACCAGGGGCAGCAGGATTCAGGGGACATGGAGACAACACCAGGGGCAGCAGTATCAGGGGACAGGAAGACAAAACCAGGGGCAGCAGGATCAGGGGACAGGGAGACAAAACCAGGGGCAGTAGGATCAGGGGACAGGGAGACAAAACCAGGGGCAGCAGGATCAGGGGACAGGGACACATAACCAGGGGCAGCAGGATCAGGGGACAGGGAGACATAACCAGGGGCAGCAGGATTCAGGGGACAGGGAGACCAAAACCAGGGGAAGCGGGATTCAGGGGACAGGAAGACAAAACCAGACACAGCCCTTGGAAATCTCTGACAGTTGGCATTTAAAAATGGGGTTTATTCCCTCTGAAGTCACCAGGGTGCTAATAAGGAAATCGATAGGAAGACAAAATCCATTTATCCTCTATACCAAGGGTGGGTAACCTAAGGACTCCAACTGGGATGAACTACAACTCTAGAAGTCAAGGGATTAAACCCCCCATTTAAATCATTAGAATGCTGGGCATTTTCATTTGCCCCCCCCCCCCCCCCCCCCCCCCCCCGGTGCAGCTGGTATTCCCAAGAAATGTCTCCTCTTGTCTCGCGTACAGCCCACAGTTCCTACCAACATCTGGTCTGCGCTGTGCTTCCCGGCACTGCCTGGATAATGTGGGTGGTCTGTAGGCCACAGCTGGATCTTCCTCCTCTGTCCCTTGCCAGTTTGCACTTTTTATGTATGTTGGCATGCTATTTTTGTGAATAAAAAGTACTTTGTAATTGTATTAGCAGTAAGCGCCTTGGAAGTGTTTTCCTGTGATCCTCCTGCTTTATGGGAGTATACATAAAGACACAATGAAGCAAGTCTGGAGCAAACAAACTGCACCACAGTGGGATACAAAACAAATTCAGTGAATGAAATGGGTCTTTTAAAAGGCCCATTTAATTCAATGAAATTGTTATGTATCCTTATAGCTAAAATGCTCAAATTTTGCTGTACTGTGACTTGATGGACACTGTTTGTTCTGGATGGAGCAGTTTGTTGCCCCAGATTTACTCTTTATTTTGCATATGTGCCATAAGCTTCAATAATGAATGCAAAGGAACATGTTAGTGATGTCTCCAACATCCATATATTTAAATGAACACAAGGACTTAAAAATGAACTTGGATCACGTCATTCTGGCACTTGTAATAGTTATAAGTTTGTTTTCTGAAGCTTAATCCTTTGAGTATCAGAGAGGAACGCAACGCATTATCGCTCTGCAACTCAAAGGGTTAATATCTAGTCTTACATATGCTCTGAGAAAGCAGACTTTTCCAAGTAACACAGCTATCTTGTCTGTAAATGAGCTGATATAAGAAAACAGCTTTTCTGAATACACTAGCATTATGCACGTAACAATACTAGTATCGTTTTTCAGCGTTATTGTGAAATCCAACATGTTCCGAGACACACAGGCAGGCATCTTGCTGTAGCTGCATCTTTGCGTCTGCGCCATCAGTCCCTTCCTGTACCTTAAGGTACAATGCATCTCCTCCTCACCAATCCTAGAGGAGAGCAGGACGGACAGCACAGACTCACAGATGCCTCTTCGGCAAGATGTCTGCGCTGATGCCTGCCTGTTCATTTTGTTACATTCTTTTGTTTTTTGTAGTCTCCCTAAGCAGAAGGGCATCCCAGGCATGGGCCCTTGCTTCCATGTGCCTAGAGGGAATCAACTACACAAAAGTACACATTATACGGAGGGATCCTAGCTGCAATGTTAAGGAAATATTACTAACCTTTTAAAGTCCTGCAACCACTTCTTTTTTTTTTTAATTTTTCACTCTTCTAGGCAATGCTGCTATGGTCTCAGTCACCTGGTCATGTGCCCCCACAAAACCGCAATCTTTGCAGGTACAACGAGGTACAAACACAGCACAAAAAATGCCTCTAAGAGCAATATCTCTTGACAGGAACTCCCTTGTTAGACAACCCCCACAGGGAGGGTACTCATAGGATGTAGAGACTTCACTGGCCTCTCCGTATACAGGCACCCAATCGACAGAGAGAGGTCCTCTGTCAGTCTCTCCGAAGTTTGATCAACAGGGCTTGTTATAGAACAGCCTCTTATTTATTTGGTAGGCATTAAGACATATAAAACATTCATTAATATAAAACCATACAATATAAAAACCCTATGCATTTCATTACTCTTACGCATTATCAGGGGTATCATCTTCATATCTATGCTACCAATAAGTACATGATATTTAGTTATATATCATTTTTAGGATATAATGTTCCTTTAAAACCACTATTTAAAACATTGATTTGTTCCCTACTGTGCTGTTCAATTGCCCCAAATCTCTCCACATTTGTTTTTGTGCATATAGCCATAAAGATGGGGAGAGAGATACAGACAGACATATGGAGAGTTAGCAAGAAAGGAGACTATACTGAGGCCTGTTTGATGTTACAACAGAAATTCCCTTTATGTGACAGAGCATGTTATATCATTCACACAAACATCTAAATATTCCCATACCTTGCCAGAACTTCAGATAATTGAAATTACATTTTGTTTTCCAAGAGTTTTAGGGAAGCAATTTTCGTTTGCACGTCTCACTTCCTGGTTAGGAGGCCACGGTTTACTGTGTAAGACACAGTATGACATAAGGAGTGCAAAGGAAAATTGCTTCTCTTTCCTGATGGAAAAGAAGTGTATGAAATATTACATGTACCTATATATCTGTGAATGTTACAAAAAGCAATTTCATATATAGCAAGTTGTATTTTAGCATTAGCATTCCTTTAAAGGGATAGTAATGTTTCATAATAAAAGCGGCTCTAATTAATCATCATAGTATGTGGACTTTGGAGAGTGTTATATAGGCTGGAGGGGAAACTTTGCTTGTGAATATCTCTCAAGCCATAAAGGTTTGAGAGATAAGACTTATATCGTTCTTCATGTTTTTTTAATGCCTACAAAATAAAATAAAATAAAACAAAGTATTACTAGCCCTTTAACCCCTGGAGTACCAATGAGGAGTGCAACACCTTGCTGCAATGCACCCCACCGGTCCTCAATGTGTTAACATTCCATTGAATGTAATTTAGACTTATGAACGGCAAAAAAATTTGTTTGGTTTCCTAGCACCTGGGATTTGTCGAGCCCTGTTTTAATGTAACCGTCTAGAAGAATATTATATTTTTGCGAATGGATTGTAAGTCAATGGGAGCATGGACAATAATCAGTCCCATAAGCATGGTAGCAATCCTGTATACAGAAAGATGCACACTGTGCAGGATCGCTTGATCCCGCACTCGTAAGGGGTCATAGTCTGGAACCCGCCTGCAACCAGGAAGGAGACTGCCACCTTCCCTCTACCTCCTCCTCTTGAACCCAGCATTCTATGAATGCCTGGGTTGAGTAGGATGATGTTCAAGACCTACATGATGTGAGTCGGCCTTATAGGTTCTTCTACTCAACCCAGACATTCATAGTCTGGATAGATTATCAATGCCACGGAGGCATCAGAAGGGGTTTCTATGTCCCTCCCCCAACAAGGTCTGATTAAAAAAAAAAAAAAAAAAAAAACATAAATAACAATAACATTAAAAAATACATAAAAATAATATAAATAAAATACCACTTCCTCAGCCTGGCCCCATGGCAGCCATACACTGTTTGACATCAACACCAGCCTTGTTCCCTTGCCCACTAGTAGACAGTTCCCTACATATATTCAGTGATCCTGACAGCCTTGTTCCATTGCCCACTGGTAGCCAGTGCCCTACATACACTCAGTGACCTACATACACTCAGTGACCCCACCAGCCTTGTTCACTGTCCACTGGCAGCCACAGATCCCCACATATACCGTTTGACCTCCCCATAGCCTTGTTCCCTTGCCCACTGGTAGCCATTGATCTCAATATATATTAAAAACACATCTCAGATCAAATGTTATACCTTATTAATACACCAGATTTATTTATTCATGTTTAGATAATTTAATTCGAAAAGGGGGTATCTAAAAATGGTTAACAAACCTATGTGGGATTACACCGGAGATCCTATTAAACAACTTCCAACAGAAACTCAAAAATTCTCACTCTACATACATTCATGTATTGTCTTATAGATTATTATATAGGGCTATACCTCACCCAATATCTCTCTCTCTATATATATATATATTATATAAAATTGAAGTGGTTTCTGTTTTGCTGCCCCCCCCCCCTCGGTAGGGGGGCAGAGATCAGCCACACACAGAGAATCAGGGGCAGCGATTTCCACAGGACTCCTGTGAAAATCTCTGCAGTGAGACTCACTGATGCAATGGCCAAGCAGATCCCTGATCAAATGGGCAACGCCATGGACCATTCTGTATCAGCATATAAAATCAGCCCGCTTGAGAAAGACCAGAGGATTTCCTAGATGTCTATTGGCTATGTATACCAATACAAACTTTTTGAAAGGGAGTTTTGACCTTTATCAAAACCATCTGTCAAATTGATCTTCTGCTTAATTTTCTTAACTTAATTCTCGGTATCTCGGTTTTTTACTTTCAGTTAATGGGATAATTTCGTGCAGAGCTGTCCAAGTTCAGTCCTCAAGGGCCACCACCAGACCAGGATGTAAGGATTTCCTTGATTAAACACAAGTGAGTTAATAAGTGGATCATTCATTGTGACTGACTCACCTGTGCTTAATCAGGGAAATCCTTACATCCTGGCCTGTTGGTGGTCCTTGAGGACTGAACTTGGACACCCCTGATAGTGGAATGCAGTCTCCAGTCAGCTGGTCGTTATATTATCACCAGGAACCTAGTAGACAAGCATTCTCTTGGTGATGACTATTTTACATTATCTCTATCGATGTATACCTCTTGTACTTTTGATTGTCTTCACTTGTATCCAGCCTGACCAATGTATTCACATGAATCCTGTTTTGTTCTGATAACAAAAATGAAAACAGTTTCATTAAAAAAAAAAAAAAAAAAAAAAGTTTAGTTCTAGAGTTTAAGGATCTAGTCCTGACTTAAATAAAGTTTTTTTTTTTAAATTGTGTTTTGTTTTTTAATAAATGCTAGCTTGTAATACATAGTATTGAAATGTACATAACCCAGTTCAATGACTGCTTGGGGATAATGGGATCTGACTGATGTAGAAATACCCCTGCATTAACGTATTTCTCAAATAATGCAAAGCTTTCCCGATTTTATTTTTACCAAGAAGCAAAAGACCCCTCCCTACACACACACACACACTGCGAATTCCCATTGTTACATTCAATGCAATTCATTTGAACGAATGGACTGGTCCGCACCAGTCCACATCACAAGTGGATTATGGGTTAAAAGAAGCTTTTATTGAATGTGATAAGAATTTCACTCTCAGAACAGGCGATTACTACAAAAGTGCCAAAAGTTCTTATTAGATTCAGAGATGCGGCTGTTCTGAATACTAAATTGTGGGACAAACCAAGGTTAAGGGATTGTAAGCTCTTTGGTCAACGAATCTTTTCACACAAGATTGTTTTCATGGCTGGAGCATTAAGCTTCTTCATGTGTCTGAAACACTATGGGGGTATGTATGAAAGGACAGAGGTCTTTGAAGCAAAGAATTTAACCGACTGAGTGCCAGAGGGGGATCTAATGCATATATGAATGCATTAAAGGGACATGAGTACTTCCTTATAACAACACCACATTTACCTTAGTAAATCCCATTGGTCACTATAAATCAATTCTGTTCTGCAAAATTAATCTATTGCTAGTAAAGGACACCATGTTCAGGGAGGAGATATTACTCTTTGTATCAAGGCTCCAAGGTCCTTATAAGGACCTTATGTATAAAGGCAAAGTGCACCAATTCTGGAGAGTCAAAAGTTTACTTACCACTGCTAGACACTGTTGTACTTGCCAACCCCAGCAGGGCAGCAGTATCCATGACACTTGCACCAGAATGTTTAAGATCAACTGTCATACAACGCTGAAAGTGTCAGTAGCCCGTGCACTCCAGAGGCCCAGCTGCCCCCTGTGACCCCTCTGCCTGGCGCCCGCAATCTGGTTCCGGCGCTCTAGTAATGCAGAACGCTGGGGGATTACATCATTTCCCAGCGCTCTGCATTACTGAGAGGACCGTGCATGAGCTTCAGGTAGGAGATGGGGGCATTGTGGAGATTGAGGGGCATTGTGGAGATTGAGGGGCATTGTGGTGGTGGTAGGGGCTCGTGGCACTTTTTGCACCAGGGCCCGGAGGTTTCTAGTTACACCTCTGCACACACACACTATCCCTCAATTTTTGACAACCTGCTTAACCCTTTGAGCGCCAGAGGAGTGTGCAACGCATTACTTTGAAATGTGCTGCATGCCCCACTGGTACTTAAAGTGGATGTGTCACCTATGTACAACATAACATAAATAGGCTACATATCGAATACTACTTGGTGGCTCAGTGGTTAGCACTGTTGCCTTGCAGCGCTGGGATCCTGGGTTCAAATCCCACCAAGGACAACATCTGCAATGAGTTTGTATGTTCTCACCGTGTTTGCGTGGGTTTCCTCCCACACTCCAGAAAACATACTGATAGGTGAATTTAGATTGTGAGCCCCAATGGGGACAGGGACCAATATGAGTGTAAAGCGCTGCGTAATCTGTGTGCGCTATATAAATAATAAATAAATAAAATGGTATTATTTTTTTTTTTATGTTTTTATTTTGTGTAACTATAACTTAGAAAGTCTGGGCTGCAGCTACTTCTGCATAGACTGCGGTTACCTGCTCTGTAACCGCAGTCCGACACTCTGCCTCTGATCTGCTCCCTCTATCCAGCCTCCTCCGATGACGGAGGCTTCTGTCTGTAAGCTGAAGAGAGAGATCGATATCTAGCCAATGAGATTGCTCCAGCTTACAGACAGAAAGCCTCTGTCATCGGAGGAGGGAGGAGAGCAGAGGCAGAGCGTTGGACTGCGGTTACAGAGCAGGTAACTTCAGTCTATGTCAGCGGTTCTCAACCTTTCTAGTGCTGCGACCCTTTGATAAAAATTTCTCAAGTTGTGGAGACCCCTAACAGTAAAATTATTTTTGTTGCTCCTTCATTGCTGTAATTTTGCTACTGTTATGAATTTAAATATAAATATCTGATGGTTTTAGGCGACCCCTGGCAAATCGTCATTCGACCCCTGAAGGGGTCCCGACCCACAGGTTGAGAACCACTGGTCTATGCGGAAGTAGCTGGGGGACAGACTCATTAAGTTAAATTTACACAAAATAAAACTTAAAAAAAAATTAATAACGTTTAAGTAGTATTCGATCTGTAGCCTAACTATTTATGATATGTTATACATAGGTGACACATACACTTTAACCCCTTAAGGACCGGCGCGCGCACGTGCTTCCCCCCACTTCTGGTTCAGGGCTTCCGGAGCGGCATGCAGCTGCGCCGGGAGCCCTGAACTCCATGCCGTGCCAGGACCGTCACTGGTCCTTAAGGTGTTAAAGCCTGATGGAAGACATGTAACACTATCCTTGCATGTGGTTGTTTCCTTGGACACGGGATGTGCACCTGGCCATTCTGTCTTAACCTGTTGAATGCCTTGAGGGGTACAGAATTTGTACCCCTCTGGCATTCAAAGTTATAATGTAGAAACAATATAGGGATAAGAATTAAATGATTAGTAAATATTTTTTAATGAAAAACATACATTATAGGGCTTTTCCAGCTGAGTAAATAAATTTACTACTGCTGCTGGGAGATTTTGTAGTAAAAAGGTACTACGGCTTAGTAACTGCAGTTCTCTATTATGGTGGTCTTCCTATTAATTACTATAGGGAGCTCTTTTGAATGAAACATCTCTCCTTTAAGAAACCAGCAGAGGGCTACTGAGCAGCACATGATCTGCAGGTCAGAATAAGTGACAGTTATCACTTCGGATAGTAGAATACAAAGGCTTTATTCATCAAGCTAAATACTGTACCAATTCTGGTACATCCCAACTGCACTATAGGGGAATGAATATTCCACCAATTTCCATTCATTTAAATGGGATTTAGCTTGATAAATAAGATCCAAATTAACCATGCATGTCTCTAACATGCAAGAGGTTTAAAGGGATTTAAAAAAAACTATGTGTTGTAAAACAAGTGCACTCGCACTGCTCAAAGGTGTTTTATTCAAAAGTTATTACAGCTAAAGCTTGAATTTTTTTATGTGCGGTATCGCAGTGGCCTGTTGCTACATCATATTATGGAGATTTATGTAGCAACAGAGCCACTGTACAATTCCAGGCCACTGTGATATTATTGCACCTAAAAAAAATTCAAATTTACGCTGTAATAACTTTTGGATAAAACACCTTTCAACAAAGGGAGTATCCTTATTTTACACAGTGAGGTAAACACTACAATATACTTTGTTTTACATTTTAAGTATTACTATCCCTTTAAATCCCCATTGAAATGAGTGGACATTTACAGGATTTTCATTTTGCGCTATGGTGAACTGCATCTTTAGCTTGATAAATAAGGTCCAAATGAACCATTCCTAGCATTCACTGAGCTGCACACATGGATATGTAATGCTTGCATGTGCAATGCTTGGCAGAGCATGCCAGGACATATAAAGATTAGCAGAGCATGAGATGCAATTCTCAGCAGAGCAAGAAATGGATGTGCAGGGCTTATCAGATCATTCCAGGACGGGCAATGGTCTGCAGCATGCACAAGGACATGCAAAGATCAGCAGAGCATACAAAGACATTGAAATACACATTCAAGCAGATGTACTAAGATAGAAGCGCCCAAACCTGTCATTAATCCCTCCAACAGTGCATGTTTTCAGGATCTCCTTAATTAACTGTTATGCTCAGGCAGATCCTACAGAACAGTGGTTCTCAACTCCTGTCCTCAGGACAAACTAACAGGTCAGGATTTGATGATTTCCTTGTTAGAGCACAGGTGAGTTAACCCTTTGCGTGCCAGAGTGGTACATAATGCATTGATTCTCTGGCACTCAAAGGGTTAATGAATGTGAATGAGCCTCTGATCACCACACCTGTGCTCTAGCAGAGAAATCCCTAAGTCCTGGCCTGTTAGTGGGTCCTGAGGACAGGGGTTGAGAAACACTGCTACAGAATGATTGAACTGAAGACTGATTCACCTGTGTTCATGTGAGGCGGAGGAACGGAGGACCTGCACTGTTTGGGGGAGGGTGGCTTGAGGACATGTTTGAGATCCCATGTACTAAAGAACAGTGGAACAATTCTGGAGCAAATTATGTGCACCATAGGAGATATATGTAAATATTCACAATACTCAAGAAAAAAAAAAGTATGTCCATCTACTATAAGGATACCATTCATTAGCAGGCATCACCATATACATTCAATGCGGGTCCATATATCAGAAAACAATTTGCCACAAAGCAAAAAAGAAGAACCACTCAATCACATATCCAGTAGACCAGCGGTAACCCTAAAGAGCTCCCAACAGTTATCAGGATATCCCTTAACCATCACATGTATAACAACCCAAGTGAAGGAGACCAATCAGTCCACCTGTGCTCATTCAGGGAATCCAGAAATCATGCACTGTTGGTACCTCTTGAGGATCATGGTTGGCTAGTCCTGAAATAGATAACATCATGCAAAAAAAGACTGATATATTTGATCCTTGAAAAAGAATACAACTCTAACCCCATCTCTCCAACACCGTCCCAAAGTAATAACTCTCGCATCTGTCAATATAAATCAACTAAAATACACAAAGAAAATTCAAACGGATTAAAAATATACATAATTGTACCATGCAAATACTTGACTGGGCCAAGGGATACAGACTATGAGAGTAGGGATATCAAGCAATCCTCCCTTATGTAGTTACTCAGTGTTTTAGCTCTCTGATGGTCTAAATGAAGTAGAAGGATTAGTACACTCTTCCACCCTTAGTTGGACAGACAATATCTCAATTATTACACTTTAAAGGGATAGTAATGTTTTACAAAAACAGCATGTGCAATTAATCTTCATAGTATTTGAGCCATAGAGAGTGTTATTTCATTACTGTCAGAGTTGTAGTTGAAGAGTAATTGAATAATAAAGTATCCCCCTCCCGCCCCAGACAGGTCACAGCAAGAGACAATCTTCTTACTGTGAGAACAATGAAAGCCCTGCCCCCATTGACAGATTTTTCAGTTTTTTTCCCTTATCTTAATTGAAGATTGTCCCTCTCTGCAATCCACTTGGACACCACCCAGCTGCTCTGAGCTGAGCAGTGTTACATCAGTAAAAAGGGCAGGAGGGGGATATTTTATCATTCGATTACTCTTGAACTACTACTGTGACAGTACTGAAATAACACTCTCCATGGCCCAAATACTATGACTATTAATTGAATCTGCTTTTATTATGAAACATTACTATCCCTTTAAGGATTTCGGAAGACTGTTATACATTGTGTCAAGCTCATCAGCATTATCCAGTACATCCAATTTCTAATCATTTGTAAGATATTTTTTAAAGCGGAAATACCTCCCCTTTTAAACTTTGGCCCAAATAATTACACATCTGCTCAATAGTGCTAGGCGCCAGAATTATTGCCGCGTTATTGAGAATTCCTACTGTTTCTGGGACTGACAGCCAAGAAACAGAGCAGACATATTTGCATAGTGACGTCTGCGCACCTGCGCTGTCAGTCCCCTCTGGTGCTGTGCGGCTCCTAGCAATGACTCCTAGAGCAGACCGGGACTGACAGCGCAGGTGCACAGCTGTCACTATGCAAACATGTCTGAGCTGTTTCCTGGCTGTCAGTCCAGGAGCAGTATAGAATTCTCAATAACCAGGTAATAATTCTGGCTACTAGCACTACTGAGCAGCTAGTCACCAGATGGGTAATTATTTGGGCCAAAGTTTAAAGTGGATCTATCACCTCTACAAAAGTTATGCTTATTATGTAGAGGATATATACATAAGAGTGAAGACGTTATTGATTTAACAAAAAAAAAAAACAAGAACAAAAAAACGCTATTTGTGTTAAAAACATAGTTTATAGAGTGCCCTGCACCTTACTTCCTCCTAAACTTCTGTTGCTGCAGATTGCCGCACTGCCCCATCTCATTACCCAGCCTCCTCTGATGACAGAGGCTGTCTGTCTGTAAGCTGGAGCGATCTCATTGGCTAGATATCGATCTCTGCCAATGAGATCGCTCCAGCTTACAGACAGAAGCCTCCGTCATCGGAAGAGGCTGGGTAGTGGGAAGGGAGAAGGGGCTGTGCGGCAATAGAAGTTTATGAGGAAGTAGGGTGCAGGGCACTCCATAAAACTATCGGTTTAACACAAATAGCATTTAAAAAATAAAATAAATAAATAACGTTTTCACCCTTATGTATATATCCTCTACATAATAATCATAACTTTTGTAGAGGCGATAAACCCACTTTAACAGGGGTGGTAGTTCCGCTTTAACCAGTGACACCAGTTATATATGCTCATAAGGGTTCTTTTCAGGAAGCTACAGAACAATTGTGGGGCAAATGAACTGCATCACAGGGGGTAATGCAAAATTCCTAAAATTTTCTTTGACTACTATTACAGTAAGGTCTGTTAAATTATGGGATTCCTTGCCCAAGAATTTGGTTATGGCAGATACAATGGATACATTTAAGAGAAGATTAGATACATTTCTTTCCAAAGGGAACATACAGAGTTATACTGTTTATCAATAGGCAGATCAGGAAAGTCTGATAAAGACTAACTTATTTGGTAGCAGGAAAGCTATATAATTATCATTTCTCTGGGTTATGAGGCAAGGGTTGAACTTGATGGACTTTTTTCACCCTAATTTACTATGTTACTAAAATAGGGTTTTTAACCTATTGTTTGCCATAGAGTTCACCAAAAAGCTTGAATTAAATTAATGGGAATTTTCATTTGCCCCCTGTGGTTTCATTGGATAGCTCCAGAGCTGGTACTGTTTAGGATGTTGAATTCAGATCTGAATTGGTTTACTTTTATAAAAGGTCACATGCTAAAGAGTGTGCAAATAAAAGATAAATTAACCATGTAGTCAGAAGAAAAATGTAGACATGAGAATCTCGCACTGCATGACAGAGCTAGATTCTCATGTCGGGTAGTGAAAGGTCGCATCCCAGTCGGTTATTGACTGCCGGTCTTCAGACTGCTGTAGACACAAATCGAGGCAAGGGAGGGAGACAGAGACAGGCAAATAACCAGCTCTGGAAACAATTGATTGATTAAATATGGTGTACACTGTCCCAGCAGAGAAGGGGTTAATTGATGCTGTGCACTATCCTAGCAGATATTGTACAGTGTTCTAGTCCTCCACCAGCTTGCATTATTTAAAAAAATTGCCTCTTTAACCCCAGTTACTGACTGACGCTCTTCAGACTGTCCTGTGCTCTGTCTTTCTCTCTCTCTCTCTCTCTCTCTCTCTCTCTCTCCCTCCGTTGCCTCGATCTCTGTCTAAAGTAGTCTGAAGAGCGGCAGTCAGTAACTGGAGTTAAAGAGGCAATTTTTTTAAATAATGCCCGCTGGTGGAGGACTACAACATTGTACAATCTCTGCTAGGATAGTGCACAGCATCGATTAACCCCTCCTCTGCTGGAACAGTGCACAAGATAATGAATCAATTGTTTCCAGAGCTGATCATTTGCCTTTTACTCTCTTCCTCCGTTGCCTCGATTTGTGTCTACCGCAGTCTGAAGACCGGCAGTCAGTAACTGACTGGGATGCTACCTTTCACTACCAGACATGAGAATCTCGCTCTGTCATCCAGCGCAAGATTCTCATGTCTACATTTTTCTTCTAACGACATGGTTAATGTATCTTTTGGTCGCACGCGCTCTTGCGTGCGACCTTTTAAAAGGATACCATCTGAATGAAAGAAGCACATATTAATGTTTCCATAGTTAATCTATCCTATGACATACTAGACCAATGGGTCTTAAACCTTTGAGTGCCAGAGAGGTAGCCAACGCATTGTAATGTAATGTGTTGGATATCTCTTTAGCACTCAAGGTGTTAAACTGTTCTCTGTGGAACCCCAGGGTTTCCTGAAGAAATCGAAGAGGTTTATCAGACCATATAATGGTGGATGGCGTATTTGGAATGGCAGACAATGTATGAAACTAGCCCCTGCATATTGCAAGAGGACCATGCAGCTTGGATGAGGTCCTGGGATTGCTAGGGGGTGAATTTTGGTAGCTAGGGGTGTTGGGGAATAGGATTGGTTAGGGTGGGCAATGTAGGTGTTTAGTGTTTATTATGTTATCACCGTCTCACTTTTATTAATTCAAGATGTTTAATACTAGTTTCATGTATGTTATTTGTTAGGTATGATATTGTTTAGCCTCTTCATGTTTGTAATAGTACTAGGTATTGTCTGATAAGTTATGCTTAATAGTGGAGCAATGCATTGGAGACCTCTCAAGCAGTGTGGTGGTTAAATTTTGATAGCAAAAATTAAGTCCACTTCTAGGGCAAAATTCACTGTGGACATTAGGATTTTAAGACCATAGTGAGGTAATGGGGAGGATATTCATTTTTATGAGCTGTTAGTGTTGTTTTAAAGCAGGGGAATTCAACTGTTGAACCTCCAATTGTTGGGGACTACAATCTCATCATCTCTGACCACCCATAGACTGGCTGGGAATGATTCAGGGAGTGTTTTCACAATCTAGTCCAGAGGTTGGCCTGAGCCAGCAGATGCATGGGATGAACTGATTTAAAGGGATAGTAATGTTTCATAATAAAAACAGCTCTAATTAATCATTATAGTATTTGGACTTTGGAGAGTGTTATTTCAAATCTGTCAGAGTTGTCGTTCCAGAGTAATTCAATGACAAAGTATCCCCCTCCCACCCCTTTTACTGATGTAACACTGTTCAGCTTGAGCAGAAGGGAGGTGCCCAGGTAGATTGCAGAGAGGGACAATCTTCAATTAAGATAAGGGAAAAACCTGAAAATCTTGTCAAGGGGGGCAGGGCTTTCATTGTTCTCATAGGAAGAAGATTGTCCCCATCTGTTATCTGTCTGGTCTATGGACTGCATTCCACATCTGAGAAGAGATTGTTTACAGTAGGTAAAAGGGGCGGGAGGGGGAAACTTTGCTTGTGAATATCTCATAAACCATAAAGGTTTGAGAGATAAGACTTATATCATTCTTCATGTTTTTTTAATGCCTACAAAACAAAATAAAGTTAAAACGAAGTATTACTATCCCTTTAACAGACTGCACTAGCCGAGGCGCAGAGAGAGACTGGTGGAGTGGAAAATTCCCAGATTTCCAAGGGTAAGGAGACCCTGTTCATTTATCTGTGCCTTGGAAGGCTTTACCTACCTGGAAGCTGTGTTTGTGTGATGTCTGGGGGAGCCTGGCTTAGCCGAGTCTGGCAGTGTGAATTAGTGGCTGCTTTAGGCTGGTCAGTCAGGACCAGCACGTATGGACCAAAGAGAGCTCCAGTGGGACCTATGCTTTAAGTTTATAATGTAATTTGTTTTTTGTGTTTTGTTTTGTTAATAAACAGGCAACTATATGCCTTATGCAAATCAACCTGTTTTTTCTGGTGCCTTATTGCCCTAGAAGACCATGGTAAAGATCAAAATACAGTGACATACAGGGCCCTAGGCAAAGGAGCTTGTCACAGCCCAAAAAGCTGAAGGTCCACCTGCTTTAAAAAGATGTTAGCAACCTTTGACCTGTAGCCACAGGTGTACTGTACACTCCACTGAGATGCATAAAGAGGTACAAAAGGCCATCAGTGACTGGGTTACATCAAACCAAACCTCCTCTCCTTTCATGTTTGCAAACTGTTGGCCAATGAGGTTCCCCTGTGGGACTGGAGTTATTTTTAATGCTTCGGTAGATCAGAGCAGGACACTGTCACTGCCTGACCAGGGTCTGGCTCATGAAAACAAACTCAACACTCGCTCCTTTTGCTAATTTGCTGTTCCAGTGTGCAGGAATAGAAGAAAAATAAACAAGAGGGAGGCCAAAGGGGACAGTCGCCTTTACAGAAAGAAAGCAGAGACCTTTAATTTCCAAATATAAAAACCCAGTGCACAAGACTGCCCATGGAGCTCTGATCTTCCCAGAAGGAAGTATAAAATGACAGAGCTAAACTGAAGACAGCTGTTATAACCACAAGAGGACCACTGAGCCCTTCTGTGTGCCTGTCTCTCCTTACCCCCCTGCTGCCCATTCCTTCCACTGCAGGCATCGCTAATAGCACTGTTCCTGCAGCCAACTGTGTGCAAATGTATATGGAGAAAATCCTGGTGATCACACCATTGCAGCCAGATCAAGCACTACCAAGGGAGGATGCCGCTGACTTTAACCCCATGAATGCTAGAGATAGCCAACACATTGCATGTATGTAGATGTATACAAAATGCCCCCAAAAATGTTGGTGGCAGAAGTTACATTTTAGAAGACTAGTCGCATTCCTCTTCTGCAGCACCTTGCTTTAAAAAGCGGGTTTTAACAGTGACCGACAGAGTGGTCTCCAACACATTGCAGATCTACAGACATTTTTATTTGTTCCCTATGGTGCAGATGATTAATGCTAGCACTCAGGACTTCTAGGCCCAAAACTCCACCCACTGCTGATCTTCCTTGGACAGACTCCGCCACTTTGCCTGCTTCAGGAAAAAAATAAACACTGAAGTTCCAGTGAGCATTGTGTGGTTCAGAAGTCCAACTAGCGAGAGTCATACCAACCAAGGGACTGACTGGGGGTGTTCTCTCTTGGACCAAGGAAAACTTTTAAAGTGATCATTAGGATTTTCTGATCCCAGTGCCTGGTGAGGTTATTATTAGGAGGTGTTAATTTCCTTTAAGGGTATGAATTGGTAACCCTAAGCACAGAGCTCAGATTTTGCAATAAATCGCCATGGAAGAGAAAACACTAAATTAGTCTGATCTGGAGAATGAAATTAACATCTTGCTCTGCAGACAAGCTGGCTTCAGAGTTGACATCTGATCCCAGCAGATTCATCAGGATTTACAGATATTTGTTTCCCATAAGGGCTTAATCTGCACAGTCTGCACTTCAATGTACAAAGCGAGAAGCAGGTGATCTTAATGACTGTCCGCATTCCCCCTGCACATTCATTATTTTTGGTCCCGAGAGAAAAACTCATGACTGAAGGGCGAACTGTCTGGGGTGGCAAATAGCCAATAGCCTTGGGGCATTTCACTTTAAAAAAACACCAAGGAAGGTTATGTGTCAGTGTAGAAAATCATAGGCTATATGACAAAATAAAAATGGAGCAAACCTGGGGCAAACTAACTTTTTTAAATGTTAAAAAAAACTCCCAATCTTTTATTAAAGTAAGTAATACTTAATTTTCATAAAGTTTAATTTTGTTCATATTAAAAAAGTAAACATAACGATGCAAGTCCCGTTCTTTAAAGTTGTCTAGTTTTATAGTTATAAGTGCTTAAAGTCCCCCCTCCCCGAACATCAGCTCTCTTGCTGACAGATCGAGATTCTAGTCATTTGACCAGACGGCTCTCCAGCAGAGCCGAAATAGCATTGTCTACAAAGAAATACTTCATTAGAACGGTCTACAAGGTGTGCCTGCAAACCACGCACACTTTGTAGACCGTTCTAATGAAGTATTTCTTTGTAGACAATGCTATTTTGGCTCTGCTGGAGAGCTGTCCATTCAAATGATCAGAATCTCGATCTGTCAGCTACAGCACTGACATTCGGGGAGGGGGGGACTTTAAACACTTATAACTATAAAACTAGACAACTTTAAGGAATGTGACTTTCGTCGTATGTTTACTTTTTTTAATATGAACAAAATTAAGCTTTATGAAAATTAAGTATTACTAACCCTTTATATGAGCAGTAAAGTAAAAATTACAGTTGAATTTTTTTTATATATAATTAACTGTTAAAGTAGACCTGTTACCTTTAAGTCTGTATACTTGAAAACTTGATTTATAACAGGCTCTGTTTCATGGATGCCCTGCTAGTGCATGAGGATCTTTGGGGGGAGAAGGGGGCACAAGGTTTTGTTTCAGCACCAAACTGCACATTTGCATTGCACCACACCAATATCCATACTGTTGAGATACAAACACGGTATTTAAAGTGGACCTTTTACTCAAATAAAGTGCTGCCGAAATCATTATGCACATAGCGATACGCATATCAATTTGTACCGAGACGCAAAGGCAGGCATCAGTGCAGGCATCTTGCTGAAGAGGCATCTGTGTGACTGCGCTGTCCATCTCGGTCTCCTCTAGGATTGGTGAGGGGGAGTTGCATTGCACCTTAAGGTACAGGGAAGGACTGACGGAGAAGGCACACAGATGCTGCTACACCAAGATGATAGCCTGTTAGTCTCGGAACAAGTTGTATTTCTCAATAATGGAGGACTTATTCAAGACTAGTAATGAAGGTCCATGTGCAAGGGCCAAAGTGCCACCCAGCGGCCTCGGCTTCTGCCCCCGAGTCGGGAGCGTAGACAGGTGATAGGCCGTTCAGAGCGCCCTGCTCCGGATCAGCTGTGCCACCACTTGGACTGGATGCCGGCACTTTCAGCCGGTTTCTACTGCGCATGACTGCATCGCTCTGGCAGTCTCTACTGCGCATGTGCGTGTTACGCACACAGGGAGCGACGCATCCTAGCAAATTATATTATAGGATAATACTAGTATTGATATGCGTATCGCTATGTGCATACTGATTTGGGGGGCACTTTAATTTGAGTAAAAGTTCAGCTCAGTGCCTTGGATACCTCTCTGGAGCTCAAAGGGTTACATTAAGTTCAGTAACAAAAATAAGGTGGTGAGGGGAGTGGTCAAGGTTTGTTGAAAACCAAAAAGGGGACATGTTGAAAAAAGTTTTGGAACCTCTGGTTTAGGATATATGGATACTTTTATTTCTGAAAATGAAAAGTGGAAGTCTCTCTTTGGGTGATTTCATATGCTAATTCAGTTCAGTGATACAGTAAGAGTGTCATTAGCATACATTAGCATATGACACGGCACTCCAAGAGCTCATTATACAGAAATAAAGGTAGGAATATCCCATAAACTATGTATTTGTTGCCATTTTGGCAAACATGATATATTGGAAGTTTTAATTATGCTTTGACATAGGCAAACTTGAATTGAAGGCAACTGATCCACTTTAACTACAGTTATTAATCTATGGGAGAGCGGAGTCTCTGGCTACAGTTCTCCATGCAATGTGATAACAGCTTCACCACTTTGTGACAGCTTGAACTGTAATAACTGTTGCATAAAGCACATGCTAGAATTGAAAGTAGCTTTGTTTTAAGGTACAATACAGGGTTGTGTTGTTCCAAAATAAAACATTACTGTTTCATTAAATGAGGCTTTTAACACATTTAATGCTAGAAAGGTCTCCAACACATTGCTACAAGCCTTCCTGACTATTCCTGTGAAAATCACTGCATGGACTTTGTACCTCCTATTCTCCCAGCAGTAGGGAATGCATTTCCGAAGCTTGTGGGCATACCTGGGAACTTTTTGGTCTGGGCTCTCCAGACGGGAGTCCTTTTGTGCTGCTGAGGGGAGAGAAATGATGCTTCATAAAAGGGGTGGAGCTTAATCGTGTGTGGGGGAACTTGTAAAACATAAAAAAATAAGCAGAATAGACTGGGGAATGAGGAACAGAAGGCAGGGAGAGTTAGAGGGAGGAACAGGGTGGGAAGGAGCACAAGTGGGCAGAGTTTCATCAGAAACTCCCCACATCCGGAGAACCAGACTCTGCCCAGGAGACTCTGTAATGCAGAGTCAAAACTGGAGTCTCCAAGGCAAAACCAGAGAGTTCCCAGCTATGCTTGTGGGGCACAGATCTGCAATCTTCAGGCAATTCATTTCCTGCAAGGATCAGCTGATGCCTGGGAAACATGGCCAACAGAAGCACCGTGCACACAACGTATAGCAGCCAATCTTTTCCTAGCACTGGAGCCCATTGGGGAGCAGTGGGGAGACACTAGAGCAGGAGAAGAGAAACTGAGAGCAAGCGGGGAGACCTCTCATCACAAATTCTCATAGGAGCAGGGATTGCTTTGTGTGAAGTTTGAGAGGTGAAATCCTGCATGTTTCAGGCAAAGAATTCCCTGCCAAGATCTGCTCACATCCAAGAACACATGGGCCACAGAAGCATGGTGGCCTCAACATACATCAGCACATCTTGTCACTAGCACCAGAGGCCCTGCATTACAGAGTGAGCAAGAGGGAGCAGAAGCTGAAAGCAGGGAAAGAAGTTGGTAGTGGAGTGGGGCAGGCACTGGAATCAAGACGGTGGCGTAACAATAGGGGTTGCAGGGGTCGCATCTGCGACCGGGCCCCCACTCTCAGGGGCCCGGCCGCCCCCTGCGACCTCCTTGCAACGTGCCCGCAGAACAGCTGATCTCCCGGCGGCCGGCGCTTTAATAATGCAGAGCGCTGGGAGATTACATTATCTCCCAGCGCTCTGCATTACTAACAACCGCGCGGGAGTTTGTGTTCCAGAGGTCTGTGCCTCATTCGGCATGTCACACACCGCTAAACCACCAGGGACTCGAGGTAGGAGGACGGGGGGGGGGAGGTCAGTAGGGGCAATGTGTAGATGGGGGCATTGTGGAGATTGGGAGGCAATGTGGAGAATGAGGGGCAATGTGGAGATTGAGGGGTAGTGTGGAAGGGGCACTGTGGAGAATTAGGGGCATTGTGATGGGGGCAATGTGGAGGGGACATTGTGGAGATGAAGGGGCAATGTGGAGAATGAGGGGCATTGTGGAAGGGGCATTGTGGAGATTGAGGGGCAATGTAGAGGTGGCCAACGTGGTTGAGGGGGGCCAATGAGGTCAGAGGGGGGCCCGTGGCAATTCTTGCACCAGGGCCCCGTGGCTTCTAGTTACGCCTCTGAATCAAGAGAAGCGATAGGAGCAGGGAGGAAGAATATTGTATGTATGTGAGTGTGGGTGTATCGTGGGAGGCATTACCAGGAAACTATTGGAAAATCAGCCTCTGTCTCCAGTGACCCTGTAATTAACTCAGAAAATTGAAGTCTCTGGGACAGATCTGGTATGCCCATAATTGCCTTAAAACAGCCATGTCTCTATAGAGAGGACATGGAAAAGTGCTGTGCGAATATGCAGTGACATCAATGCAATCAAACTGAATAATGTTGAAATACAATCATCATGTTTTTATTTGGCCCACAACACACAAGCTTGTATTGACAGACCAGCAGTAGACAGTAGCATAGTGTAGGAGAGTGGAGCAGGTTCAATACAGAGCACATGAGGGCAGACTGAGACTAATATTCATATTACGCACCAAACTAGGCAGAAAACAGACTACCTGATTGCAATCAGTATGCAGATTAGAGGTCTGTACAAGTAGAAATGAATGCAGTCTGTTACTACATGTGGCCAGGATGAACTCCGTGATCACACACTGGACCTCTATGACTCTTTGACCCCTGTTCAGTTGGGGGAAAGTCCTCCCTTTTCCTAAAGAAAAATAAAGGAATTAAAGGGACAGTAAGGTGTTCTTAAAGAACAATCGAGTTTTCTTCCTACATTTTTATAATGATGTGTAGCAGTAAAACCTTATAAAACTGACATTTTACATTTATTCTCTAATATAGTTCCCCCTCCCTCCCCTTTTACTTACCTCAGCAACCTCAGCAAACCGGTCTGGACAGAACGCGATGAGGGACAATCTTCGCCCAGCATAGGGAAAAACCTTCCCTCCTTCCTCAAGGGGGCACACTTTCCCTTATACTGGATTGTCCCTCACTGCAATCCATCTGGTCCTTGATTCCAGATCTGAGGGGAGGCTGCATGAGGTAAGTAAAAGGGGAGGGGGGGAATCATTATTACAGAATAAATGTAAAACGGCAACGTTTTATAAGGTTTTATTGCTACACGTTGTTATAAAAAGTAGGAAGAAGTCTCAAATGTATTTTAATATGGAAGTATTACTATCCTTTAAAAATCGACTAATTTCCCGATTCTCCTATTCACTAAGTAACATTCCTACCCTGTGCCATTTTTGTGCATCTCTATATGTCTCAATCCTGGCATAAAAGGGTACGTTTTGAGACTTATTCATCAGTCTAATGCATTAGTGATTTCTCTAGTATCCAAGAAGTTAAAAGCCCCATTTAAATCAATGGCAATCTGCAGAATTTGCATTTTCCCCTATGGTGCAGATGGTTTGCCCCAGATGTGCACATCTTTAGCTTTATGAATAAGACCGTGCGTGCAGACTGTTCCCTATTCATGTTTCCCATCCAATTTTCTACACTGGCGAGATTTTTAAAGGAATAGTAACCCTTAAAGGGGAACTATCATGTTTCAACAGCTTGCTCCCATATGAAAGTGGGCAAACCAGGAGAGTTCCCATCTATGGCGATCTCTTCAGCAGCCAAGGAAGGGTTTAAGAGCTTTTATTGTACTTGTCTAATGTAGGTTACAGCTATTTTCTGTGCAGGACAACAATGAATGAGAAAGGGGTGGAGTCAAGGAGTGGGGTGTGGCCATATGTGAACTGTTCTTCTTCAAATTAGTAATGACGTATACACTGCACTTATACTGGAAAATCTACCCCTGCCCTTATTCAGGTTAAAAAGACAGGCTTACTAGATGGTGTGAATCAGCGAAAACGTAATCTTCAGTAGGACGGCAACTAGAAAAATCTGACCCATGTTTATAATAGTGCTGGCATGTAGAACAAAGTGGCAATTGCTGAACTGGATTTGGTGGTGTAAAAAAGCAAGTTGTCCATAGTTTATGACATCTTTTATTGGGTTGGTATAACATTTCCTCATAAATGACGTACTCAAATTCTTTGCTCAGTGAAAAAAAAATTATATTTGTTCTCTGCAAAGGGATCAGCCACTAAGACCAATTCCATGTGCACAGGGAAAACTGCAGCAGCTAAAAAGTTGTAATCTGGTTTATTGAAAGTGATACTAACAGCTAAAAACATTAAAAGGGTACAAATTGATTTAACCCTTTATGGACCAAAAGAGGGTGCATGCATTGCACAGCAATGTATTATACAACCCTCTGGCCCTTAAAGGGTTAATAACCCTTTCCTCCCAGTCACCATCTGTAACATTTCTTTTTTTTTAGAAAAGGAGATGTATACTTTTATCAAAATAATTTATATTATAGGCTTTTCCTGCTGAGTAAATCAAGGGTACTCTCAATGCTGACAAATATTTAGTTCAATATTACAGCTTACATTTGATTTAAAGAAGCAGTAAATTTTCAATAAAAATATTGTAGTACTTTTCCTGCTGATTAAAATAAGGGCACTCTCAGCGTTGGGAGATGAATCTTTCGATAGTTATTACAGTTTAAAGTGTTTTTCTTTCATTACTTCTGCCCTCTAGTGACCAGATTTCAGATAATTATTATCTTGCATTCTGTGGAAGAGGGGAGTCACTGATGACAACTGGCTACAGAAGGTGATAGTAACTGCTGAGTCATTTCCTGTCTATTTGAACCTTCAGGAAGTAAGCTCCCTGGAATTCTCTTTCCAGAAAGTATAACTGTTTTGACGACTTATAACTTCTGAATAAAACAATTGCCAACAGTGTTTTACTCAGCAGGGAAAACCTACAACTTGCTGGGTTTTCATAAAACACGTTTAATGCACCTTTACATTGTCATTTTTCATTATAGAGAATAGATTGTGTTGTTAAAATCAATATGAATGTATTATAATAATAATAATAATAATAATAATAAAAAAATTGACTTTGGACAACAGTTGGCCCTATTGCTAACAGTCTGATTAAAGCAAAAGAAGTTTGAGATGTAATAATTTTTGAAAGAAAAATATCGTTTTACCCAGCAGAATAATCCCTTTAACATATTACTGCTGTTTAAACTTTATTTGAACTCTTTAACAGCTGGAAAGGTATCCAATGCACTGAAATGCAAAGCACTGGATATCTCTCTGGCACTCAAAGGGTTAGTTCCTTGCTTTGAAATGCAATTGAGATCTCTCTTGAAAGAGTTAATTTAGTATTTCTTACTAATGTGTTTAGAGCATCAGTGGCAAACTGCCAACCCTGACGCTTTATACAGCCTTCAGAGGCATACACTGTGGCCCTCAGTCCATTCTCTGGTACAGTGGGAAGAAGAGATAACTTTCCTTTACCATATGACACAAACACACATACGCTCTTGTTTACCTCATATCACCTCACTTTACACTGATACTATTCTACCTTGCATACACAAGAACGGGGACACAGCGTAAGGGGGGTCCCCCTTATGTGGAGTCACAAGTAGATTATTATTAGCCTCCAGCAAAATCAGCCAGTGACTGGGTACTCACAATACAATCAGCTGAGTAATTACATAAGTAAGATTCTTCAAAGAACAGAAGCTTCTGGGATAGCTGGTGAGATGGCTCAGTTAGTTAATGCACCAGCAGTTGAATCTGTTCTAACAGCAAGGTCATCGGTTCTAGTTCCAGCAGGGTCAACAACAATTTTATAAAATAATTAAAAGGGCCACTTTACATTGCAAAAGCAATGCATTGGAAACCCCTCTGGCATTCAAAGGCTTAAAGGGATAGTATTACTTCAAAATTACTATCCCTCATATTGTAGCCCTTAATAAACTGAGTTAAATGACACCAGCGGCATCTCTCAAACCTTTATGGTGTAAGAGATAGCCGCTTTCAAAGTTTCCTCTCCCCTGCTGTCAGCGTTCTGCTGCCAGCAGGAGAATCCGGTCTCTGAATCAAGTGGAGGCTCTTCAGCAGAGCCGATATCTCATTATGGAAGGAAAAATTATTAATTGAAACAGTCTTCTATGTGTGCTTGGTAACCAAGCACACTCAGAAGACTGTTTCAATTAATCATTTTTCCTTCCATAACGAGATATCGGCTCTGTTTAAGAGCCTCTGCCTGTCCCGGGACCGGATTCCCCTGCAGGCAGCAGAACGCTGACAGCAGGGGAGAGGAAACTTTGAAAGCGGCTATCTCTTAAAGCATAAAGGTTAGAGAGATGCCGCTGGTGTCATTTAACTCAGTTTATTAAGGGCTACAATATGAGGGATAGTAATTTTGAAGTAATACTATCCCTTTAACACGTCCATGCTTTTCACGACTTACAACCACGTTATCAAAGTATGTGGCCAAAAAACACAAAAGGACACCCTCAAACCCCACAAGTAAATGCTAGACACAAAATAATTAGATTCATCATTGAAGTAGTATATATATATATATATATATATATATATATATATATATATATATATATAAAATCAGGGCCCTACATGACTCACATGGACAATTATATATCCTTATATGTCTATAAACAAAGGTTATATCAGCTGAAATATTATCTCATCAATTCCCACTTTCCCAGAAGGTTGCGTTTTGTACCGTGGTCATGGGGAACATAATAGTTTCCAGCATTCAGGGCTACCAGTAGTATATGGGTGAACTAGGCCTTCCAGGAATTATATGCCATAATGTTCAAAAGGGTCCCCTCTAGACAGAGCCTTCTTGCTAGGAATACCCACTGGAAGACCACAGTGGAGCCATCCCACTGAGGAGAGGGACCAGGGGTGCAGTACTGGCAGTCTCTGGGCATTCTTATCAAAAGCCTACTAAATTTTACATAAGACAATTCTTAACATTCATCTTCAAAATCTCTAGTGGCCAGTTGTCCAGTCCCTCCTATGAGGACATTGAAACTAACCTTTAGAGTAGGGCAGAGGAAGGGGACGAGTTTCTCCTTGTTTAGAAGTTAACTATTAAGTACTCTGCTTCCTCCTGGAGGATACTTTACCCTATAGTCACTGTGTGTCCCCCTTTGGTCTCAAGATAACTATAGATACTACTGACTTCTGTATTAGGGGACCTCTTCTTGCATAAATCCTTCTAATAAGTAAATTAAGTCACTTATTCCTAGGATATAGTTTTCCTTTAAATGCTGTGTGTTCAATGACAGCATGTGTTAAAGGCACACATCCCATTTCCATTTTAGGCATTCACATTCTTTAAACTCTTTCACTGCCAGAGTTGGGAGCAGCACACTGCAGAGAAATGGGAATTTTTATTTGTTCTGGACTGAATTGCTTCATCCGTCTCACAGCGCATCTGTTTTTTTTGGCGCCCTCATCACCTCTTGCCAACAGCGTGTGTCATAAGTCTGTCCTAAAAGCCTTCAATGTCCCACCCACTCAGTCATGGATTCCCTTCAAACACTTGTCATACAATGAGATCTTTGTTGTCTCCCAACCATTGAGCCTCATGCTTTTGTAGTTCAATATTTCCTCCTTTCATCCTGTTTTTGTTTGTAATTTCTACCCTTTGCCTACTTTGCTTGCTTCCTCATCCCTTCAGTACTGTACATTAATAACTCATGTCTGCTGCAGAGCTGCTTGGGAACCATTGCAGGCCTAGATAAGGGGTGGGTAACCTGTGGTTCCCCAGCTATTGTTAGATTACAAATTACATTATCTGCAGGAAGCCAAACAATGGACGTTTTAGTCCAACTACAATTTGAGGGCAGCAGGTTGCCCAGCTTTGCTCTATGAAGGCAAGTACTGGCTCTAGGATAGTGGTGTGCAATATATGGCTCACTGGCAAGTTGAGGATTATGGGAGCTGTAATCCAACAACAGCTGAAGTTTCAGAAATCACCTGTCTATGTGCAAGGACTGCAATGTTTCCAATACAATTCTGTTGTATGCACTGCTCTTAAAGAGTCAGTAATGCCCAACGACAACTTTATTTTTTACTTTTATTTATGTGGAGCAAATCCCATGGTTTGAGAGATATTCGGCGCTAAAGTTCCCCCCATCCTCCCCTTCTCCTGACGTCAACGTTCTATTGACAGCAGGGCTCTTCAGCAGAGCCGAAATAGCGTTATTTAAAAAGAATTACTTCACTGGAACGGTCTACAAAGTGTGCCTGGTTTTCAAGCACACTTTGTAGACCGTTCCAATGAAGTAGGTCTTTTTAAATATCGATATTTAGGCTCTGCTGAAGAGCCACCCTGCATCGCATGACTTGAATCTCCTGCTGTCAGCTTTACAGCTGTCGTCAGGAGAAGGGGGGGATGGGGGGGACTTTAGTGCCAAATATCTCTCAAATCATAAAGGTTTGAGAGAAGGGATTTGCTCCACATAATTTCTTTTTTTTAAAAAATCTATAACACAAAATGAAGTTATCGTTGGGCATCACTAACCCTTTAAGCAAACTTTGTTACACGGAAAATGTAACCAATGAATAACTGCCTCTTAACCCTTTGAGTGCCAGAGGGGTACGCATGCCTACCCCTCTGGCACTCAAAGGGTTAACCCCATGGGGTCCAGAGAGGCATAAAATGATATGAACACTCATAAGATCCTCAGGAGGTTCATTAACCAGAATAACTTACCTGAGTATGTGTCCTGAAAACAGTGGTTACATATCTATATACTTTAATTTTTTTACATTTTATTTCAACTGTAGGCTACTGCAGAACTATTTTACTTTACAGCCTTATAAAGACTAATGCTCTTTACAAGTCATTTAGGACTACTGGTGCTTACTGACTGTTGGGAACGGGTGTGACCGATTCAGACTGCGACAGAGATCATCATGTTCAGGAAACTTTGATACAATGCAAAATATTGTATACGTATATTGATATATTTGACAGATCCATGAAGGACACCTACCTATTAAAGTGGAACTATCACACAGATTAAAGTTACCCCCAAATAATTATGCACATAATGATAAGCATATCCATACTAGTATTATCCAGAATAACTCCAGCGTTACTGAGAAATCCAAGTCGTACTGAGACGGTCAGACACGCATCTTGCTGTACCAGCATCTCTGCACAATCGGTCCCTTCCTGTACCTTAAGGTACAGTGCAACACCTCCTAGAGGATACAGTATGGATATGCCTATTGTTATGTATATAATTATTTGGCGGTAACTTTAATTTGTGGAATAGTTCCGTTTTAAGGTGGACTTGTCACCATAAGGCAAGTTTGGTTTATTTTACAGAGAACTACAATCTTCCTATATGTTGTACTAACCATTTTTCTGTAAAATAAATAGTTTTTGAGAAATTAACAATTATGTTTTGGTGACCCCGTGCTAATTCCTTTCACAATATTCCAGAACAAGTTTACAGATTGCTGCACTCTAAGAATTTCACCCTCTGCACTAGCACATTAATATCACAGTATGCAGTAATATTGTCCCAGCGCAGAACAAATTAGCATAAAGTGCCGGACTATGCCACAACAAATAAAAGTAATTTTTCAAGAACGATTTACAGTACAAACAGATGGCTCGCACAACATATAAGCAGTTTTTAATTATCTTTGAAACTAACTATATTTATGGTCACTGGTCCAATCCAAGAGCAATTAGAAACATACGATTTGATGGCAGACAAAAGCCATTGACCCATCTAGTCTGTTCATTATCCTACTGTAAAAACATCAACCTTATTTTTTTTTTCTTATGCTCAAGACAGCCTTATTAAATTCCGTCACTCTATTAAGCTCTACCACTTCTGCTGGTAGGCTATTCCGCTTATCTACCACCCTCTCAGTGAAGTAAAACTACATTACATCTAACCATCTGTCCCTCTAGTTTTAGACTATGGCCTCTTGTCATAATATTTTTACACCTTTGAAATGTACTTCCCTCCTCAGAGGTGTAACTAGAAGCCTCCAGGCCCTGGTACAAGAAGTGCCACTGGCCCCCCCCCACCACATGGGCACCTCTCGACCACATTGACCCCTTCTACAATGTCCCTCAGTCTCCACAATGCCCTCATCTCCTACCTCCTACCTGGAGCTCCCGTGCGGTCCTCTTAGTAATGCAAAGTGCTGGGAGATGATGTCATCTCCCAGCGCTCTGCATTACTAGAGCACCAGAGGGAGATCGCGGGCGCCAGACAGAGAGGTCTCAGGGGGAGGCCGGGCCCCTGGAGTGCATGGGCCCAGTTGCAGGTGTGACCCCTGCGACCCCTATAGTTACACCACTGTCCCTTCTGCACTTTGTTGAATTTCTTCATGTATTTGAATGTTTATATCATATCCCTTCACTCTCTTCTCTCCTCCAAGCTATACATGCTCAGATCCTTTAGTCTATCCTGATATGTCTTATCCTCTAAACCATTCACCATTTTAGTAGCCCTTCTCTGAATTCTCTCCAGAATATCTATAGCCTTCTGTAGATGGGGTCTCCAATACTGTACACAATACTCTAGGTGAGATCTAACCAGAGATCTGGTACAGTAGCATGACCACTTCCTTTTTTCTGCTACTAATACCCCTAAGCTAGCTATAATGCTAGGTTACTATGTTAGGTTATTTTTTAACCCTTTGAGTGACAGAGAGGTAGCCAACGAAATGCGTTGGATACCTCTCTGGCACTCAAAGGGTTAGATGGATGAATTGGTACTCTCTCTTTTTCTCTGTGTTGCAATGACGGTCTGCAGACTGCGGTAAATTCTGCATACCTTCCCTGTAGATTATTTTTTCAGCTACAAGTTCCAGCTCGGCAGACTGTGAATCCTAATTACAGGGGAATTTTTGCAATATAAACTGCAGAATTAAATCTCTGGGTTTATTTGTTCAAACAGGAATCAACTGATGATGTTCAAGACAAAAAAAAAGGTGGAATGGGTGTGTGTGTGGGTACGTTATGCACACTGACAATGATGAGAATGGGGTGAAGAGAGATTAAAGAACATGACATGTCAGGACGGGACTGGGTTAAATTGAGTTGTAACAGTTAAAGAGATGGTTACCCCCATGGGTTTGGATTTTCCCTGTTTAGTAGTCCCAAAATAAGACCTAGATTAAATTGCAGTTGATATATAATATCACTAGTTTTATGTAGCAGATCTCCGGTCTATGGAGAAGTCTGAAGATAAAACCGTTGATAAAGTTATCAGCTACAATGGAATACAGGCCTTAATTGCTAATATAAGGGCACTGTTTTAATCCTTTCAGAAAAGCAGATTAAGCTGGTGAGATGGCTCAGTTGGTTAATGCATCAGCTGTTGAATCTGTTCCAACCTCAAGGTCACAGGTTCTAGTCCCAGCAAGGTGGTCAACTCATACTTTTTCCCTTTCAAGGTACATAAAATGAGTACCATTAAATTGATTAATAATATCTTTCCCCCAGATATACTTGAAAATGAGAGACAAACTCAAAGTATTCCTTCCTGGTAAGATATTTTGATTATTATACACAAGGCAACCTAGGTGTGGGCCTAGGGTCTGTGGAAATGTGAGGGTTCCAGCCACTGGAGACTCATTCATTGTGCATTAAACTGGACTTCACTGCCAGAGAGGAATGGAACACATTGCAGAGCTATGATTTGTGTACCGTCTGGCACTGAAAGGGTTAAACCCTAGGATGTGAAACAATGCATTGGAGAGATTGGTAGCATTCAAAGGGTTGAAATCATACCACTCTGACACTGAAAGGGTTAAACCATAGAATGCGAAGCAATAAATTGGAGACACTGGTAGTATTCAAAGTGTTTGAAAGCCAAATTTAAAATCAATTGACATTTTTATTCCAGCCGTTATATGCTGATGGTTTGCACCAGAATGGATCCGTTTTTTGCCTTTGTGCACATGGTATAAAAAAAACACTTGGTTCTTTCCATCTCTTACCTCCATTTTTAGCGATGGACCTGAAGCTTCTCCAGAAGATGCGGAGGAATGAGGCTCGGTTGTGTGGAGTGGCCTGGACAAAGGCAAACTCCCTGAACAGGACATGAGTCCCATGGGACACACTGCTAAAACTGGGAAGACAAAGAAAACAGAACCAGCCAATTATTACTGGGGTCAAAGAGACACTGACAGTTTTGTTTAGTTCTGATGGATATATTAATCAAGTGTAGCAATTAAGTGTCAGTCATAAAGCTGTGCCCCCCCTTACCACCAAACCTCTCACGCTTGATGCCATTGTTACACTGTTGTAACCCACAGGTTCTCCATTCAGCCCACAATGAACCTATAACTTAGCAACATCACTTCCTGAACATGCGTAAAGAAACATAGACTTCCCCTCTGCCTTTCTGGTGCACATGGCACCAATTTATAGAAAGAGGAAGCAGTTATTTGGTGAATATCATACAGTAGATAATGCTGGACTTTCTCACCCTGAGAATTTGGTATTTTACACCTGAAATCTGTCTCAAAACACTGAGTCTCAGAGTCAAACCCTGATAACTCACAATTATGCCAGTAGGGCACGTTATATGTAATAGCTGCCCTTTAAATCAGTGGGACTCTTAATTTATGTCCCAGATTCATTTGCCCAGAAATGCTCCCCAATTGGCTTTACACATCTGCTCCGAACTGATCTATGTGTGATCTATCACTGCTAATTTCGGTTTCTAATTGGGGTTGTTTATTAACCCCTTAACATCTAATGAAATGCCAGGATTGTCAGAGATGTTGATCCTTTAAAGGGTTAGTAATGCCCTTATTTAAGTTGATGCAGTATTGTAGATGTTAAAAAAATAAAGTATCTGGAGAAAGTCCCATCTCTCAAACCTTTATGGTTTGATGATATTCACCTCTAAAGTTCCACCCTCCCTCATGTCAGCTGTAAACCTGTCAGAAGGAGATCCATGTCGGTCGACTCGAGGAGGCTCTTCAGCAGAGCCGAAATAGCAATATTTAAAAAGAACTACTTCATTGGAACCGTCTACAAAGTGTGCTTGCAAACCAGGCACACTTTGTAGACTGTTCCAATGAAGTAATTATTTTTAACCCCTTAAGGACCAGCAGTCCTGGGACGTTTCCATCCCATAAGGACCGCTTTGATCCTTGCCGACACGCTGGTACATGTGACCTCCCGGTGGAGTGCTGTAAGTAAAAAGTATGTGACGTACTATGACCGTCATTGGTCCTTGCGTATTTAAGGACCGTGATGGTCATAGTACGTCACGTAGTCCTTAAGGGATTAAAGACCGCTATTTAGGCTCTGCTGCAGAGCCGTCGGCTAGTCCCAGAACCGGGATCTTTTGCTGTCAGTACAGAGGTGACGTCAGGAGAAGGCGAGGGAGGGGGTAATTTTAGCGGCAAATATCTCTCAAACCTTAAAGGTTTGAGAGATGGAACTTTCTCCGGATACTTTATTTTTTTAACGTCTACAATACTGCATCAACTTAAATAAGGGCATTAATAACCTTTTAAAGGACCAGTGACCACCCTGGCACTTCATGGGTTTAATGATCACAGAGTGCCGAACATGCCAGGCGGCTGAAATGGATTGCTCCATGACCGGAGCAGTCAGTTTCAGACTTTCCCTCGGCGAGCCTGTATATGTGATCATTCACAAGCCGGTTCAGCCAATGAGATGGCTCTTGTCCTTTTGTGTAAAAAAAACTCCTGGTCCTTAAGGGGATAAAAGCAACAGACAGTAGCAGAATGAGTTTAGCAGGGACGTGCACAGACATTTTGGGGGGCAGGGGCTCAAATGAAAAAAAAGGGCACTTCCTCATAATAATTTATTCAATAAGACCCAGCTGCATGTAAAAAGGACCCGACCGGCATGTTGAAGGGACCTTACACTTAAAAAGGACCTGGACGTAAGAGGAGAGGAGAGCCTCCCACCCCGGTAATCAAAATTGAAAAAAGGACTGGGATAAGATAAAATCGGGACTGACAATGTTTTTTTGTTGTTGTTAAAAGGGCACGAGGGCACTTTAGACAAAAAGGGCAGGTGCTCAAGCCCCCTTGGTGTCTTTGTGTGCACGTGCCTGGAGTCTAGTCACACAGAGGATCTACAAATACAGCAAAGTACCCTGCACAGTCCAGTCCAGTGCAGGGGGAAGGGAGGCGAGTCTGTCACCCTAGCTACTGATTACCAATACAAGGTCTGGCTGCCTCAACACACAAGGTTGTATGCACAAAGAAAAAGAGGAGAAATTCTGGGGCAAACCAACTGCACCTTAGGGGATAAATAAAACATTGATTTAAATGGATTTTTAAATACTTAAATGCTAGAGAGGTCTCCAATGCAGTGCAAACCTATGTGGTAGAGACTTCTCTAGAAATCATGGGGTTATTAAACCACACCTGGGAACTCTCTGGATCTGGCCAGGAGACTCCAGTTTCTATACTTAATTACCAGGTCTCTGGAGACAGAGGCTGATTCTCAGGGCGTTCATTTATAACTCTGCACACTTCACTGCCAGTTCTGGTCACTCTCTTCCCTGTTCTTCCAACTCTTTGCTCCTTTTAAAGGAGCAGTAAACTTTTGTTATGAAAACCTATATGTTATACAGCTTTTCCTACTGAGTAAAGCAATGTCACTCCCACCTCTGTCAGTTGTTTTATTCAAAGGTTATAACCATTCAAAAAAATCAGTAAGTGAATTTACTGCGTGTTTACTTCCTGATCTAACTGACAGGAAGTGACTCAGCAGTTTCTATCACATTCTATGGAGAACTGTATGTCACTGACTTTCTTTTCCATTAGAATATAAAAGAATAATTAACCAGAATTTGACCACTAGAGGGCACTGCTAATGTGCAAAACACAGGTTTAAACTGTAATAACCCAGGAAATATTAATCTCTCAGAAGTGGGACTACCCTTGTTTTACTCAACAGAAAACAAGCTACAATATATTTTTTATTAAAAGAGTTTACAGCTACTTAGGGGACAAACCCCACATCCTCTCCTCCCAATCCCACCCACCCTAATCAAATCCCACCCATTTTATGACACGAATTGCATCATTTGGACAGCCCCACCCCTAAACCTTAGTGGCCCTCCTAAGGTTTGGGACAGAAGGGTTCCAGGTGTGGGTTAAAAGTTCAGGGATTTATTTTATTCTTCCGTGGTATAGAAGGTTTGCCCCAGAATAGGGCCTTATATTAGGGTGACCAGACCTCACCTTTAGCTGGGGACACAGGAAATAGCCCTATTTCAGGACTTCATTGAAACCAAAGCAGCCCTGCAGTATGCATTTCTTCATATGTGTCCCTGGTTAAAGATGAGGTCTAGCCACCCTACCTTATGTAGGAAGTAAACTATGAGCAGTTCTGCTGCAAACATATTCCACTTAAATCAGTGAGAGTTTGAGGACATTTATTTCCCCCTACAATGTATGTGCTTTGCTCAGAACTGATCATCTCCTGTTTTGTGCATTAGGCCCTATTATGTAAAGAAAACAAATGATGAGCCATACTGGAGTCAACCAGGTGGGATAACAATTCCCACTAATTTAAACCCCCTTGAAAGGAGAAGTCACCAACACATTGCTTTGTAAAGTGTTAGAAACTGTTGTGGAATTGCACCGCTTTATCTTACTGAACATGGTTCTTAAGGACCCTTAAAAGGATGCAAGCGATGGGCCAATCTGAAACAAACTGAATAACCACAGGTGAAGGGATAGCAATAGGCTGACCAGACCTCACCTTTAACCGGGGACGCATAGGAAAAATGCATACTGCAGGACTACTTTGATTTCAGTGAACCACTGAAAAATGGCTATTTTCTATGTGTCCCAGGTTAAAGGTGAGATCTGGTCAGCCAAGATAACAAGTCCTTAACCCTTTGAGTGGCACCCTGGCATCCAAAGGGTTAACTTCTTTCACAATGCACTGCAGACCTCCCTGGCATTCAAGTGGTAAAAAAGCATCATTTAAAATCAACGTGATTTTTATTTCTCCCCTATTAATGCAGTTGGTATGTTCCAGAATTGCTCCTCCTTTTTTGTTTCTGCATGAGACCCTAGGGCTGCGTTCAGGAAGTTAAACAGGTGCTATTCTGGAGCAAACCCATAGAGGTGAAATAAAATTCACAGGCTCTTTTTAGTCCTTGGTGGTGAGGCAATGAATTGGCCATCTCTAGAACTTAGATCTTAGAAGGCCCCACTGAAATCAGTTGCCATTTAGGTATTTTGTTCTTTAGATATCCCCTAGTATACAGTTGGTTTCCTCCAGAACTAATAGTTCATAATAAGCTGCACCATTCTTGGCTGTAATGTAACATTATTAACTCACTCACTGATGCAGAATGACAACACGGTGCAAGGTGGAAAGATGAGCCCACACATCCATGGCATTAAAGCGGAACTTTCAGTACATACTTAGTCGCCATGCATTCATTAAACACATGGCGACTAGCTTTGAAACAGATGTTTTACCTTTAAAAAATAGCCTAGTGTAAAGGAATCCTTCCCGTTTGGAGACCGGAACCCAGGCTACAGCAAAGACATCTTGTCTGTGCATCTGCACTGTCAGTGCCAGTCTCCATTGAGTAGCACTGCAGTGCACCATATGGTTACCGGAAGGGACTGATGGACCGCACTAACCTGCCCGTCAGTCCGCAAACAGGAAGGATTCCTTTACATTGGGCTATTTTTTAAAGGTAAAACATCTATTTCAAAGCTAGTGGCCATGGGTTTAATGAATGCATGGTGACTAACTATGGACTGAAAGTTCCGCTTTAACCAGTAAGGAAAGTCCACTGCACTCAAATGTTCTTCATTACAAGCACTTTCTTTATTCGAAATGGAACACAGAACACGGGGAATCATAGTCTCTTATAGACATGTGAGTAAGTACTGTTGTGCGAAACACGTAAGACTATGATTCCCTGGTGTTCTGTGTTCCATTTTGAATAAGGAAAGTGTTTGTATTGAAGGACATCTGAGTGCAGTTGACTTTCCTTACTGGTTCCTCCAGAACTGCTCATCTTTTTCTCTCTGCTAGATGCCCATAGGGCGTTCAGTAGACTCAAGATGAGCAACTCAGAAGCAAACCAACTGCTCCACAGGCAACAATGAACACTTCCATTGATTTAAATGGGATGGTCAACCCATTCCATGTCAGAGACCTCTCCATCACATCCGTCCACATTGCGTTACAGACCGATTTAACATTCAAGTAGCTAACCTTCTGAGTTCCAGTATTCCTCTCAGTATATCGCTCTGTTACTCAAAGGGTTAAAAGTCCCATTAAAATCAGAGTGTGTTTTGGGGAATGTTTTTTCCTCCCCTGTGGTGCAGCTGGTTTTCTCCAGAATTGCACCACAATAGTTTACTGACCGCAGTGCTATAGGCCCCATTCATATCAATGGGAGCTTTGGTGAGTACAAGCCCCATTCATATCAATGGGAGTTTTGGTCACTACAAGCCCCATTCATATCAATGGGAATTTTGGTGAGTACAAGCCCCATTCATATCAGAGGGAATTTTGGAGACTACAAGGCCCCATTCATATCAATGGAAGTTTTGGTCACTACAAGCCCCATTCATATCAATAGGAGTTTTGGTGAGTACAAGCCCCATTCATATCAATAGGAGTTTTGGTGAGTACAAGCCCCATTCATATCAACAGGAGTTTTGGTGAGTACAAGCCCCATTCATATCAACAGGAGTTTTGGTGAGTACAAGCCCCATTCATATCAATGGGAGTTTTGGCGAGTACACGCCCCATTCATATCAGAGGGAATTTTGGAGACTACAAGGCAGCATTCATATCAATGGGAGTTTTGGTGAGTATAAGCTCCATTCATATCAATGACCAATGACCAGAAGCCCCATTCATATAAGAGGGAATTTTGGTCACTACAAGCCTCATTCATATCAAAGGGAGATTTGGCTACTATAAGCCCCATTTATATCAATGGGGCCTTTCTTTCTCCCTCTATTATGCTGGTTTGCTCCAAAGTTGCTCATGTTTTTCTTTGTGCCCACGGTCCCTAGACCTGCATTCTTTGACACCTGCACAGCTGCTGCTGAGGGCTGGGAGACAGAGCCCACGTCATAAGGAGCCCATAAAGGTGGTTTATAATAACCATACCCTGCTTGGCTGTCCCTGCCCAAGACAGAAGAACACCTTTCAATGCAGTCCTTTGTCTCTGGTTGTTTTGAAATTAGGAGCAGGCACACTGCCAAGGCAAGACAAACGTCTGAGCAATCTCGGTAACCTGTAGACATGCATCATAAAAAGGTGGTAGGATGCCAGGTGCCACCCATTCTTAAAACCCCTCGTTAAGCACTGCTGCTGCGCCAAGCCAACAAGTCTTAACCGACTCTTCTAACAAAAAATGGGCACGTCCTAGCCACAGATCCCACGCAGGATGAGCAGATTCTTAGGTTGTTATGCACAAAAGAAAAGTGGGACAAACTAACTGCAGCTCAGGGGAGAAATAAAATATCCCATTAATTTAAAAAGGATGTTTTAACCCATTGAGTACTATAGTAGACTCCAACGTATTGCTACACAATAAATTGGAGACCTCACTACCATTCAAGGGGCTAAAAAATGTCAATTTAAATCAAAAGGAATTTTTAGTTGCTTCCCATGGTGCGTGGTTTTCCCAGAGAACTGAACAACTTTTCTGTTGTGTCTAAGACCCCTAAATGAACAAACAGATCACTGAGACACAGCGAAATGCGTGATTGCAACACAAATACACTGTGAGTAGGGTGTCAACTTTTCCTGGATTTTAGATGTGTCCTTTTTCCTGTGCACCCTCCTTTGGGGACAATATAAAGTCCCACAATGAAGCCTCAGAAGCGGGACAATTGCCCACTGATGGCTGTGACAGAAAGTGACACCTGTTTTTGGATCATACCTGGGAACTTTCTCCCCTTGAGCTCCGGAGAGGGATCATGAGCTGCCAACCAGGGGGATGCAAATGGCACGATCTGTGTCATAAAGGGGGGGGGGGCAGAGCTTAATCAGGTGGGTGGGGATTACCATCATTGTGTCAGGAAGTGGGCATAACAGAGTTGGAAGGAGAAGTGGGCTGGAAGTGGGAGGAACAGGGTGAGAAGGAGGAGAAGTGGGCAGAGTTTCAGAAGACACTCACCACTGTTGGAAAATCAGCCTCTGTCCCCGGAAAACCAATAACTAATTGTAAAAAACGGAATCTCCAGGGCAGATCAAGAGAGTTCCTAATTAGGTTTAGAATACAAGAAAATGGCCTCCTCAGAGTTCTAAACACTTTATACCAGGGAAGGGTAGTGGGGTGACTGCTGAGATGGGGGACAGCAGTTTAACCCTTTGAGTGCCAGGGAGTTATCCAATGCATTGCGGAGCAATGTGTTGGATACCTCTCTGGTATTCAAAATGTTAAATGAGCAGTAATATTTTATTATTAAAATTGTTCATATTGTAGGAGTTTTTCTTGAGGAGAAAAACAAAGGGAACTCTCACTGCTGAGAGATGCTTCATTTAAAGATTATTTCTTAACAAGCTGTTTGTAACAGGGCTGGCTGGTACAAGTACTTTATTTTCGACTAATGTAAAAGCCCATGCACACGGACCAGCATTCTGCATGTTCAGGCCCTCTCTAGTGTGCATGACTGCATCGGACAAACATACATCTGGCCTTTTATATTATCGTATTGTTGTCTAAGGCAGCTCTCTCTGGACCAGTGTTTCTCAATGTTAGTTCTCTGGGCATAAAATGCGGTCAGGTTTTCAAAATATCCCTGCTTACTCGGAGGTGTCTAATCAGTGGCTCAGTCATTATCATAACCTGGGACCTCTCCGGATCTGCCCTGGAGACGCTGGTTTTTGCAGTTAATTTCCAGGTCTCTGGGGACAAAGCCTGCTTCTCCGAAGGAGGCAAATTTGTAATGAAACTCCTTCCCACCTTGTTCCACCCACCTCTCCTCCTTCCCACCCTATTCCACCCACTTCTCCTTCCCATCCTGTTTCACCTACTTCTCCTCCTTCCCCCCTGTTCCACCCATTTCTCCTTCCCATCCTGTCCAACACACTTCTCCTCCTCCCCGTTCCACCCGCTTCTCCTCCTAACCCCATTCCACCCACTTCCCCTCCTCCCCCCGTTCCACCCACTTCTCCCCCTTCCTCTCCTGTTCCACCCACTTCTCCTCCTTCCTCTCCTGTTCCACCCACTTCCCTCCCACATCTCCTCCTTCCAACCTACTTCCCGCCCACTTTATGACACAAGGCAATTCAGACCCACTCTGCCTGTAATTAGGCTCCACCCCTTTGTGAAGCTATTTTAGTCATTTATATCCCCCGTCGCACCACATGAGCCCTCTCTAGGGTCACAAGAAGACAAAGTTCCCAAGTATGGTCATTACGATTGAGCTGGTAGAACTTAATTAGGGATATCCAGGAAACCTGGTCCTATTGGGTAGGGAGACCACATTTTAATTTGGCCATTCAGGGACACTGCGGAGAGAAGAGCACACCACAGAGTTCTAAACACTAGAGGGAGTACTGTCCATTCACTGCTGTTGCAGAAAGTGATGGCTGTTGTGGGCTACAAGAAAATATATATCAAGCCCAAAGCCTTAAACTAACATTACACTGCAACTCCAAACTGATGCCCAGATCAAGGCTCAGTTATCTCTAGTGTTCAGAGCTCTGTCTGGAAGTCATTTCTGTAGCCCATGAGAAACATCACATTCTGTCCCAGTGTGCAGTTCTACTAGTGATTAGAACTCTGTTCTCTGGAGTCTTCATTCCGGGACTTTGTATTGTCCAAGAAGGGGGCTGTCCAAGACGCACACTTAAAATCTGGGACTGTCCTGGGTAATCCGGGACATGTAGTCAAGCTAGTATGGGGTGCCCTGTGAACTGAAGCTGAGAATCACTGCTCTAGACAGTCATACCTCCCAACATTTGAAATGGCCAACGAGGGACACTTTTATTTTAGGTGGTGTTTATGGGGGTGTGGCCGGGGCAGTACCGATACTTTTTAGGCTATTTCATGACCTATTGACACCTCTTTGTGTAACTGAATAAATTATTTAGAGCAAGACCAAAGTATTTTATTTACACAGACTAATTTATAAACATTTATTGAAGATTAACCACATATTTATGTGAGTTTTTTTGCTGTGAAACAATATGATACACACTACTCATTCTGATCTACTGAAAAGAGGGACAAAAAAGTAGAAACGAGGGACAGAGGGATTTGGGTCTGAAAGAGGGACTGTCCCTCCTAAAGAGGGACACTTGGGAGGTATGGACAGTAACAGAAAATGTCAGTTAAAGTAAAAAAAAATAAAAAAATAAGTGGAAATGAAACAGGTAAGGTAGTGACAGTTGTCGACCTGCTTCATAACACAAGCTTCTTCATACATGGTGAAGGATTACTAGACTATCAGCAGCTCACGCATATGATTACAGACTTCATAGAATCCTGGGACAGCTTTGACCATGTACATCAAGGAGACATTGCACAGGACCTGCAGCAATGTTGTCCTTGTACCTGGAATATGACTTCAGGCATACATTATCTTCTCTAATGGCCCACTGAAGCAAAAAACCCATTCTTGCAAAAACAGCCATGTGTTTTATGCAGGCAGACCTCTTTTGAAAGGAAAAAAAACATAATTACATCCAGACTATAGGCCTGTTTAAAATCTTTCCTTTCTACTAGAGGTTAAAAAGAAAGTGATGGCAGCCTGACTGGAAATTCATCCATCAAACGCGGCATCTATGACCCATTCCAGTCAAGTTTCAGGAAATGGCATGGTACACAAACAGCACTGGAGTCAGCACTGGCTCGTGTGTTCGTTGACCTTCTGATGGCAAAAGACAGAGGTGATTGCTCAGTCATACTATCCTGTGACCTCTGTGCAGCATCCAACGCTGTGCACTACAGAACATCTAAAGTGCCATTCAATATGTTAAAGAGGTGCAGTTCTTGGACAAACTAATTGCATCACAAGGAACAAATGAAAATTCTGCAAATTCCCTCTGATATAGGCCTTTTACAGGAAGAGCTACACACAAATAAAAAAAAAAATAGGTAGCTATTATTTTAAATGTCACATTCTTACAGCAGTCATGTGTAGAAATGAATTATTCTGATGTTACATCACTAAAATACACATGTAGACATCCTGTTTGAATACCATTTAACCCTCTGGGTGCCAGAGGGGTACGCAATGCATTCATTGTGTATCTCTCTGGCACTCAAATGGTTAATGTTGTTTGTGATGTTACTATTGATAAATAAGAGATGAACGTAAATTGATTGTGATTTGCGTCCACTGCTCTTGTGCTCAGAAACACTGTTATCTCAGCCTATTTACACATAATCTTGGATAAACAATGGGAGCCTGGACCCCTGGAAAAGGCAGGAATGGCTGCTCCCTCAGAGCTTAAGTAAGACTAGATTTTTGACCTTAGAAATAGAGAAGTGTTACAGATATTTGCATGAAGTAAATAACCCTTTGAGTGCCAGAGAGGTATCCAACACACTGCAAAGCAATATAACTCAAAGGGTTATTTAACTACAGTTCATTTTAGGTGTTAGTGTTCCTTTAACCCCTTGTTTGTTAGAGAGGTCTCACATTTCTTTGCAATGCACTAGAGTACTCCCTAGCATGCAAGGAGTTAAAATCCCCATTTAAATCAAATGGAATTTTTATTTCTCACATACGTGTACACGGTTTCACCTGTTTAGATGCTGACACTATGGCTGAATTGGCAGCACAGTCCTCAGTTGGTTTTAACATTTGAATGCCAGGAACTGTGTGGTGTATTCGAAACCAATGCATTGCACACCTTCTTGCATCCAAAGGGTTAAATCTTCTGTCACTGGCAGGTCACACAGTGCCAGTAGTTATTTGCATACCTGGGAACTTTGTCTTCTGGAGTCCTGTTGGGGGGATAAAGATGAAGTGATCCGTGTCAAAAATGGGCTGGGCTTACTCATCAGTGGGGGTGGGGTTAGAGAAGGTGTCACAAAAGTGGGCAGGGAGTGGGAGGAACTGGGTGGGAAAAGAGAAGAAGAGGGCCAGAATTGAGAGGAACTGGGTGGGAAAAGAGAAGAAGAGGGCCGGAATTAAGAGGAACTGGGTGGGAACGAGCAGAAGTTGACAGAGTTTCTTATGAAACTCCCCACCACCGGAGAATCATTGTGTGCCCCCGGAGACCAGGTAATCACCTGCAAAACCCGGAGTCTTTGGGGCAAATCCGGAGAGTTTCCAGGTATGGTCATATGGAATGCAACAAGCATATCTGGAAAGTCCGGGGTTTGACTATGACACTTAGGATTTTGATCCAAATCTCAGGATTTTTAGGATTAGAGAGCCCATTGTCAACTACTATATGATCTGCAACAATTAACTACTTTTTAGTCTCTACATGGTGCAGTTTCTACCAGAAAGATATAGGGAGAAGTTCTGTTTGTCTTGTATGTGTTAAGGCAGTGAAATCTTCAAACTGTATCATGCTAAAGCGGAACAACCACATTTAACAAACATGGCCTCAAATAATTTCTTAATCTGGGGACTAGCTGCTCAGTAGCACTAGTCACCAGAATTATTACCTGGTTAATGTGAATTATCCACTGCTCCGGGACTGACATATGAGTGCCTGCACTGTCAGTCCCAGCCGGCACTAGGAGGTGTTGCTAAGAGCCGTTCAGCTCCAAAAGGTACTGACAGCGCAGGCGTGCAGACGTCACTATGGAAAGATGTCTGCACTGTTTCCTGCCTTTCAGTCCTGTTAAATGTGGTAGTTACACTTTAAGTGATCCCAGAGCAGAGATTGGTGCAGGACTTGGTTAGAGCAATTGGGGGCCTATCACCCAGAATCTGTGTTTTGGGGAACTTTATAAGTCAGCTCTTTTTGAAAGTTCCCAGGTATAATCGAAAGGCTCCATTTCAAAACAAAAGTCTTCCCTTGACATAACTTGGGATTTTGGATTTGAAAGTAGCATCTCAATCTTAGCTGATGACACTAAGCTGTGTAAGGAAATACAAACAGAGCTGGATGTTTTTCAGTGCAGAAGGATTTAGATAAACTGAGTGAATGGGCAGAAAAGTGGCAAATGACATTTAATGTAGATAAATGTAAGGTATGCATTTGGGCTGTAGAAACAAATTTGCTACATATACTCTAAATGTGAAACAACTTGTGGAATCCTCATTAGAGAGAGATTTAGGAGTACTGATAGACGATAGACTTCACAGCAGTGTGCAGAGTCACTCAGCTGCTGCAAGAGCATATAGGGTACTAGCCTGCATAAAAAGAGGTGCAGATGCAAGGGATACTAATACTATCCTACCTCTGTATAAATCCTTGGTTAGGCCTCATCTAGAATATGGAGTACAATTTTGGGAGCCAGTTCTTAAAAAAAGACATTGTTGAACTGGAAAAGGTGGAGAGGCGTGCAACAAAACTGATAAAGGGATTGGAAGATCTGAGTTATAAAGAGAGACTAGCCAAACTGGGTTTGTTTACATTAGAGAAGAGATGTCTAAGGGGTGATATGATTACCATTTACACATACATTCAAGGTCAATACAAAGAACTATCCAATTAATTATTTACACAAAGAGCTGAGCTAAGAACAAGAGGCCATCCATTAAGACTAGAGGAAACGTGCTTTCTACTAAAACAAAGGCAGGGATTCTTTACAGTAAGGGCAGTAAAGCTATGGAATTCTTTGCTTCGGCATGTTGTACTTGCAGATAATGCAACTGCTTTCTAAAAAGCAATGGATGCCTATCTAGCACAGAACAATATTGACAATAATGACAGATGGATTCAGTGCAGATAGGATATTGATCCCGGGAACTATCTGACTGCCATTTGGAGTCAGGAAGGAATATTTTTTACCCACTTGGGGCTAAATTAGAAATTGCTCCAGAGGACTTTTTTTTTTTTGCCTTCCTCTGGATCAACAGGGGTGTTCTGGCATGGGCTGGACTTGATGGACACGTCTTTTTTCAGCCTCATCAACTATGTTACAATGTACTATGTTACTATACTGAGCTCAATCTATAAGAAAAATGCCAAGATCTCCCTCTCTATGTTATAACTTTTAAAGGGATAGTAATGTAAAAAAAAATATGTTGTAGGGTTTATCCCTCTGCGTAAAACAAGAGTACTCCCACTGCTGAAAGGTGTTTCATTCAAAAGTTATTAATATTCAAAGTTGAATTTTTTAGGTGCAATATCACAGTGGCCTGAAATTGTACAGTGGCGCTGTTGCTACACTATCCTATGGAGATTTATGGTCCCGGGACCAGAGCTGTCCATAGGTTTGTGTAGCAACAGCGCCACTGTACAATTTCAGGCCACTGTGATATTGCACCTAAAAAATTCAACTTTGAATATTAATAACTTTTGAATGAAACACCTTTCAGCAGTGGGAGTACCCTTGTTTTACTCAGGGGGATAAACCCTACAACATATTTTTTTTACATTTTAAGTATTACTATCCCTTTAAAGCAAGCATCTGCCAGCAATAGGAGTACCCCTGTGTTACTCATTAAGAAAAGCCCTGCAACACAGAGTTTTTTATAATTAGGATTTACTGCTCTAAGGTGAAGCAATTCTGAGGCAAACCAACAACGTCATATGAAACAAACATAAACCGCCATCCATTCAAAAGGGTCTTTTATCCCCTGAATAGAGAGGTCCCCAAAGCATTCAGAATCAACATATTGGAGACCTCTCTATCCTTCAAGAGGGTTAACCCCTTGAGTGCCAGAGGGGTACGCAAAGCAATGCGCTGCGTACCCCTTTGACACTCATAGGGTTAAAAGTCCAATTTAAAATCAATTGATTTTTATCTGTCCCCTATAGTGCAGCAGGTTTACTCCACAATAGCTCCATTACATCAGCCTCACTGCTGAGAGAGCTGTAGCCCCCAGCTCAAGATGATGGGAGCTGTAGTCCAACGATGGCTTTCTGAGAATGATGAGAACTGCAGTGGCACGGCAGCTGCAGAGACACAGGTTGCCCATCCCTTGACCTAACCCTTTCAGTGCCAGAGAGGTATGAGTCGTATATGGCACTCAAAGGGTTATGCTTTTTGTGAACAGACTGGTGTGAAATGCATTGCTTTGGTAGCAAAGGTTTTGTTAGAAGTGCTTTGTCCTCAGTGCCCCACGATTTCTTTGCTTGGGGAGGTCAGGAAGTTAAAACTGCCTTTACTCCTCTACCTACACTGAATGCTGTCAGATCGCTGGGTAAAGTTCTAAAGGGGACGAGCTTGGAAACCAGAGAATGTCCCCTTTGATCAGAGCAGCACAGCGGGGTGTGCAGTAACTCAAACTCCTATTGTTGGGTGTCAGGCACTGGGCACTTTCCCCCTGCCGGGCAATGCTCTATAAAGAAACAAGAGATGCTTACAAGTAAGAAACAAGAAGATAGGAAGAAAAACAGAACAGACTGGCAGGTTACAGTGGGGGGCACTGAGGGTTTCTGCAGAGCCTGGGATCCATTGAGTTGCTCTGCGCTGCTTTGGCAGACACTGCTTGTCCTGTGACATCTCAGTGGAAAAAGAACATGATAGAGTGATGTGCTCCTACTGGACGGAAGTGGGGTGCACAGGCACAACCCTACACACTGGTGTATTGTTATTCACTGATGTACCTAGCATTCCCCCGGGGGCCTCCAGTCTCAGGGTTCTTCGCCTTGGGTTCTCAATGGTACCTATTTAATCCTGTGGCGAGATGATAGGGGAGCAGAGCATGTCCTGGTGAACAGCACAAACATGTGGTTACTGTCCCCAAAACAAGTTAGGGAGAAAAGGAAGGCTACCACTAAGAGCGGTGATTCTCAGCTCTGTTCCTCAGAGCACACTAATAAGTCAAATTTTATGGATATCCCTCATTAAGTACAGGTGGAGCAATCACAATGACTGAGCCACTGTTTATACATCTGTTAACAAGTAGGGGGATCTAGAAAATCTGCTCTATTGATGTGCCATGAGGACTAATCATAAAAAACACTGCTTAACCCCTTAGCAACACATCACGTTCCAGGACAATCACTCTGGTCAGTGACAGTACTGGCACTTCATGGAATTCTGGATCACAGAACGCTACACATTGCACTGCAAACCCAGAATTCATTGCCCTAAAACAAAAAAAGTGCAGTGGTCCTCTAGGGCCGCCCACCCCCTGGACCACGCGATTATTAAGGGGTTAAGAGGATCCAAAACAGGGATGGACAACATGGGGCCCTTCAGTTTCTGCAAAACTACAGTGCTGCAGGAAGACTGTAACATGACATTACATCACCATACCTGGGAACTCTCCGGATTTGCCCCGGAGACTCCGGTTCTGACAGAATTTTACCGGGTCTCCAGGGCAGAGGCTGATTCCTCCGGATGTGGAGAGTTTCTATTGAAACTCTGCCACATCCGCTTTTTCTCCCGCTGATCCTCAGTCCCCAGCCTTCTGTGTGACACCTTTAACCCTCTGAGTGCCAGAGTGGTAAGGAATGCATTGCTTTGCAATGCATTCTGTACCACTCTGGCACCCAAAAGGTTAAGTCCCCCCCCCTCACTCGCGGCAAGCCCCGCCCCTTTTTGACGCGATTAGCGTCATTTTTGTCACCCCCTGGTGAACAGAGGACTACCCTCCGGGTAGCCCTCAACTGGAAGTTCCCAGGTATGTACATCACACAGAAGTCGCCCTCCAATAATTAATCATGTGGCGACTAGCTTCATAATAGTTCTATTAGCTCTCAGAAGTACCCGAGTCCAAAGAAACCCTTATTCTTCAATGAGTGACGGCCAAGCTTCTTACTTTAGTGCCGTCTGCACGCCTGTGCTGTCAGTCCCTTCTGGTGCCTTTCGGCACAGTGCAATGCCTCCTAGAGGCGACCAGGAGTGATGGCCCAGGCAAGCAAACGTCTCTTAGACAAGACGTCTGCGCTGATGCCTGGCTTCTGGTCTCGGAAGATTAAGGATTACTTCAGAATCGGGTACTTCTGAGAGGTAATAGAACTATTATGAAGCTAGTCGTCATATGCCTAATTATTGGAGGGCGACTTTATACTAAGTGAAAGTTCCACTTTAAAGGGATAGTAATACTTAAAATGTAAAAAAATATATGTTGTAGGGTTTATCTCCCTGAGTGAAACAAGGGTACTCCCACTGCTGAAAGGTGTTTCATTCAAAAGTTATTAATTTTCAAAGTTGCATTTTTTAGGTGTAATACCACAGTGGCCTGAAACTGTACAGTGGCGATGTTGCTACACCATCCTATGGAGATTTATGGTCCCGGGACCAGAGCTGTCCATAGGATCGTGTAGCAACAGCGCCACTGTACAATTTCAGGCCACTGTGATATTGCACCTAAAAAATTCAATTTTTGAAAATTAATAACTTTTGAATAAAACACCTTTCAGCAGTGGGAGTACTCTTGTTTTACTCAGGGGGATAAACCCTACAACATATATGTTTTTACATTTTAAGTATTACTATCCCTTTAAAAATGTAGAACACAAGAGATTACACCTGTTGCTGTGTAGACTACAGATACATGGAGGCCGATGTACTAAAAAAGAGGTGCAATTTTGAGGCAAACCAACTGCAATATAGGCTAGAAATAAAAATGCTCAAAATTACCTTTGATTTTAATGTAACTTTTAACCTTTCGAGTGCCAGAGGGGTGAACAATGCATTGCGTACCCTTCTGTTACGCAAAAGGTTAAGACCTTGAATGCAAGAAAAGTCTCCATGCATTGAAAAGAGATGCACTGGAATCCTATGTGGTAACCAAGGGGTTAACACTCCATTTAACTCTTTGAGTGCCAGAGGGTTGTCCAGCGCACTGCAAAAGCAATGCCTTGGATATCTCTTTGGAACTCAAACGATTAACCATCTGAGTGCCAGAGAGGAAACCAACGCATTGCTTTGTGTTGGATACCTCTTTGGCACTCAAAGGGTTAAACCCTTGATGATGAGAGTGGCTGCACCAATGCATTGCTTTAGAATTGGTCCACTTCATTGCACATCAGACTTATGGTGTTCTGCAAGAAGCAACACACACTGCTCTGCACTGCACTGCAAGGATATAGAGGAATGCTCTGCACTGCACGGATATAGAGGAATGTACTGTACTGCACTGCACGGCTATAGAGTAATGTACTGTACTGCACTGCATGCATATAGAGGAATGTACTGTACTGCACTACACGGATATAGAGGATTGCACTGCACTGCATGGATACAGAGGAATGTACTGCACTGCACAGATATAGAGGCATGCTCTGTACTGCACTGCACAGATATAGAGGAATGCACTGCACTGCACAGATATAGAGGAATTCTCTGCACTGCACGGATATAGAGGAATGCACTGCACGGATATAGAGGAATGCTCTGTACTGCACTGCACGGCTATAGAGGAATGCTCTGTACTGCACGGATATAGAGGAATGCTCTGTACTGCACTGCACGGCTATAGTGGAATGCTCTGTACTGCACTGCACGGGTATAGAGGAATGCTCTGTACTGCACTGCACGGATATAGAGGAATGTTCTGCACTGCAATGCACAGATAAAGAGGAATGTTCTGCACTGCACAGATATAGAGGAATGCTCTGTACCGCACTGCACGGATATAGAGGAATGCTCTGCACTGCACGGCTATAGAGGAATGTACTGCACTGCACGTATATAGAGGAATGCTCTGCATGGATATAGAAGAATGCTGTGTACCGCACTGCACGGCTATAGAGGAATGCACTGCACGGATATAGAGGAATGCTCTGTACTGCACTGCACGGCTATAGAGGAATGTACTGCACTGCACGTATATAGAGGAATGCTCTGCACTGCACGGATATAGAAGAATGCTCTGTACCGCACTGCACGGCTATAGAGGAATGCTCTGCACTGCACGGCTATAGAGGAATGCTCTGCATTGCACTGCACGGATATAGAGGAATGTACTGCACGGCTATAGAGGAATGCTCTGCACTGCACGGATATAAAGGAATGCTTTGCACTGCACAGATATAGAGGAATGTACTGCATGGATATAGAGGAATGCTCTGCACTGCACGGCTATAGAGGAATGCACTGCAATGCATGATATAGAGGAATGCTCTGCAATGCACAGATATAGAGGAATGTACTGCACGGCTATAGAGGAATGCTCTGCACGTTTATAGAGGAATGCTCTGTACTGCACAATATAGAGGAATGTACTGCACGGATATAGAGGAAAACTCTGCACTGCACGGATATAGAGGAATGCTCTGTACTGCACTGCACGGCTATAGAGGAATGTACTGTACTGATATAGAGGAATGCTCTGCACTGCACGGATATAGAGGAATGCTCTGTATTGCACTGCACGGCTATAGAGGAATGCACTGCAAAGCACGGCTATAGAGGAATGCTCTGCTGGCTCACCTACAAAAAAGTCCCAATTTCCGTATACCTTCATGTGTAACTGATATGGTTAGGATAGCCTTGGGGGACTGAATTCTAAGTGCACTCTGATTTATAGAGAGGCACCTGCTCTAAGTAACTCCCTCCCCTGTGATGCCCTCAGTGATAAGCTCCCTGAGCTATGTAAACAAAGGCAGGAGGATGTTTAATGCAGATAATGTCCCTGAGTGGAGGAGTTTGTGTGCGGGTCAAAAGAGGGCAGGTGAACAGGGAGATGTGTTCAACAAAAGGAAAAAAAAAGTGAACACCTGCTACTTGTAATCAGCTCATTACTTTTATCCAGGGCTATTTTTCTGATAAAAAGGTACAGATACTACGACAGTAGTTGACAGAATGTAGCTCTTTATTTTGAGAGAAAAGCACCACAGAGGATAATGCATACCCACTAACTGTCCCAGGTGTCCAGGGACAATTCCTGGTTGTAGCTCCCTGTCATGGATCCTGCTGACCCGGTTTTTGGGTTAAAGGGGAAGTAACACATCCATTACCATGGTCAAAAAATCCTAACGGGTTTATTTTTCCATGCTCCTTGATTCAAGAGATGACATCATCAATCAGTCCTGCAACTCCTTCCCATGGCGGCCGATAACAGCTACTGGCGAGATGGAAGAACCTTAAAGGGGAACTGTCACCTCTAGAACACTTTTTGACATGTTATTAAGATATTAAAATTGAATTAGGATTCGTGATTTTTTTTTTCATTTACTTATAAACTTCCTAAGATATGTAGACTACATTCTGGGCACTTCCGCATTTTGCGGCACATTTTATCTATGGCGCAGAACTTCCCGGTCCTGTATTTCTCCTCCCACCTCCCTCCCAGCTGTCCCAGGAAGCGAGTTCATGCTTCCCTTCGTAGTGGTGTGCATCACATCTATCTTTAAGCTCCGTTTATCATTATACAGTATAACTCCATTGCATTGGATACCTCTCTACACTGAAAGGGTTAAAGTTTTAAGTCGACTCATGCACTCTGCCTGCTTCAGTCTGAGTAAAAGTGATCATCTTTATTGGCAAAGTGAATAGTTGTCGAGTGTGAGCTTTGAAGACTACTGAGGTCTCTTCTTCAGACATGTAACCTGTCTGACAAAGAAACCTTTGTGGTCTTGAAAGACTGCACTACAATTAGGGCTAGATTTATATCCCAGGCACTCGAACTGCCCTTAGCTTAGGCTGACCAGATCTCACCTTTAATCGGGGACACATAGGAAATATCCATTTTTCAGTACTTCACTGAAATCAAAGCAGTCCTGCAGTATGTGTTTTTCCTATGCCTCCCCAGTTAAAGGTGAGGTCTGGACAGCCTACCTTAGCTCTGCTCATAGCCACACCTCCTGCTCCTCACATCACTCCGCCCACAATTCCATCCACTGTTCCTGGCACACAAAATAGCTTTGGCCTGAAACAAGAACAAAATAAAAATTTAACTCCCTCCTCAGTGGTTCTCAATCTTTTTTGCTCAAGGCCTAAATTATTACATATCATTTGTCAAAGGCATAATGAAGGTTCTAAGTATTTATTCTAAGCTCTCAAATTCAGAAAAATAAAAACAAACATATTGTGCATATACATTTCTATAAATATACATTTTAATGGGATAGTAATGTCTTAATTAAATAAAAAGTAATATTGTAGTGCATAAAATAAGGAATCCACCGGTGCTATCCCTATCTCTCAGACCTCTATAGTTTGAGAGATAGAGCGTTCTAAAGTTTCCCCCTCACTCCCTGCTGTCCCCCTCGGCCCAATTCAAATCTATCTAATAAGTAATAAACTTATCCTAATATAACTAAGCTACTAGGCTATCTATCTATCTATCTATCTATCTATCTATCTATCTATCTATCTATCTATCTATCTAACCAACGGCTCTTTTCGGCTGGATTGGGTATTGTGCAAACCCACATCAAGGCTGAGCCGTTTATTATATGGTACAACTTCAGGCAACAATGCTATCTGGCGGACTGTAAGTCTCAAAAATGCTATTGAATAGCCAAATGTGTTTCATCAGACAGGGCTGACTTCATCAGGGGAAATTCTGTTCGCCCAAACAGAGTCCATTTGGAGGGATCGCTTCATTTGTGTCCCTAGGCTCGGGGACTACAATGAGGCGTGTCAACACCTCCAGACAGATAGATCAATGCTACACATTTTTCCATTGAGACCAGATATACGAGGTCATCGGCTTTGTTGGACTTAAGACAACAGGTGGCACGAGACCGCTGTTTGCCCATATTTGGTCCACATAAAGGCAGCACTTCACTTGTATCCCTATATTTAGGGTTGACAGTGAAGCACTTTAATGCTTTGGTCATATAAGCAATGAGATGCTAGTCATTTGGCAGTTAAAGGGAATGTTACTAATTAGATTGTCTTATACTTAGTTGGAACATTAATAGATCAGTTCTCTTTAGAGTTTATCATAGGGAATCTATGGAGAACATTAGTGTAGCATGAGTGAATGCATTAGATAGGCTACACCGATAGTATTGCACAGATACGCTGAGATACGGGCAACATATTAAGGGACGGTCTCATAGAACATATAATAAATGTTCTTTTAGTGATCTGGTCATATAAGTTAGGACAGTATCTCGTATATTTGAATTGTTTTATTTTAAGAAATGAATAAACATTTGTTTTTACGGCGTTATTAGTGTGTTTTCTATATGGGTGACATTACTTTGATACAGTATTGAACTGGTCTTTTCCTTTGTGGGATACTACCCAGATCTTTTCTATCTTCTTTTTCTTCTTGAGATAACAATACACTGAAAACTCTCCTCTTAACTCCACTTGCTGCAATCTGTTAACCCCTTAAGGACCAGCGGTCCCAGGGTGTGTGGTCCTTTAAGGACCAGATAGAGAAGTTCAACGTGCCTCCCCACATGACTGATCACGTGTTCCGGCACGCCGGACGAGGGACTGAAAGAGATCGCTCCGGTCTTGGAGCAATCAACTTCAGTCCCTGGTATTACTCACTGCGATCCTACAGCAGTGCGGTGAGTAAAAGTACGTGACGCACCAGGACCGTCACTGGTCCTTAAGTGCCAGACCAGCGTGACGGTCAATGTACGTCAATGGTCCTTAAGGGGTTAAACAAATTAAGAGTCACTTATTCATACGGTACAGTTCCCCCTTCAAAGGCGCAGTAAACCATAATTATGAAAAAATACATGCTGTATGGCTTTTCCTGTTAAGCAAAGCAAGGATTTTCCCAATAATAGGAGACGTTCCTTTCAAAAGTTATTACAGAGTTAACTTGTCATTTTTCTGATCACGCCAGATCAAGATGATTTAAATGGGACTTTTAACCCCTTTGAATGCTAGACAGGTCTAGTATTTAGGGGGTTAAAGACTCTTCTGAATGAATGGCAGTGTCTATTTGTTTCCTATAATGTAGTTGGTTTGACCCAGAATTGCTTCATCTTAGTCAAATAAATCTTAACTATGAAAAAACTATATGTTTTAGGGCTTTTCCTATAGATTAAAGACTGTACTCACATTGCTGGGAGATGCTTGTTTCAAAAGTTATAAGAGAAGAAAACTTAGCATTTTTCTTATAGCTTGAGCTCAAGATGTTTTGCTCCCAGGTGGAGCTGTTGCTATATCCATCTATGTAAAGCTTGTGTCTGCAACACTCAGCTCTTCACAGTAAGTAATAGCAACAGTGCCACCTGGCTGCAAAAAAAAGTCTTGAATTCAGACTTAGAAACCAAAATGTGAGTTTGTTCTATAAAAACTTTTGGCTGAAGCATCTCTCAGCCAAAAAAGTACTCCTATTTTACTCAGCAGAAAAAGGCATACAAATTAAATATTAAAATAGGTTTACTGTCCATTTAAAGTGAAAACAATATCTAAAAAAGGTTAAAGCTCACTAAAGTTTTATATGGAAAATACATTTATTGTAAAATTGTCCATGCAGTTCTCCAACTGTTGGGAGATGGTTTATTCAAAGGTTATTAACACTTACTCTGTTATGAAGGATGGGTATGTTACGATTATAGTATATGAAGCACTGAAGGCAATGGCTCTCATCTATCATCAAATGCAATATAATAACTGTCTGGACACCAAAAGAATTGTCTGGATACCAAGTGGCACAGTTGCCAGTTAAATTTCAGTGGCCATAACTTTGGAACAAAGCGTCTCCTAGTAGCTGAAGTACAAAGCTATACAATGTATGTTTTTTTCATGATAAAACTTTACTGCTCTTTCAACCCTTTAAGGGCAAGAGGGGTAAGTAAAACAATGTGTTGCACAACCCTTGGTCTTTAAAAGGTTAAATATCCTTTATTCCCAGGTAGCCTCTGTAAAAAATATTTTGTGCAGTATAAAAATAAATTATATGCTTACGTGTGGACTCACAATAAGGAGATTAAATGTGCACTGACAAAAACAGCAGCAGAAGAAAAAAATAACACTCCAGTGTCAGCAAGTGTTTACATCAAACAACAAAAACAGCAGCTGGAGAGCCATAGTTCACCCACCCGAGTGCTACAGACAGGATGGAGCCATTTCTGGTCTTGTGTTACTGTGAGGTTACAGCTGCCAGAATGGATAGGCTGGGAGACAGGTTTGTATGTAAATACAGCACCATTCAGTGGGAGTTCAGAGGCCACTAGGTCTTTTCAGAATCTATATTTTATGGTGTCTGACAAAGTCCATAAATAAAACAGCCACAAAAAGGGAATCCCATCATATAACCCGGAATAGACAACACAAGGCCCTCCAGCTGTTGTGAACTTCAAATCCCATCATCCCCACCCAACCAATAGCCATACCTGGGAACTTCCAGTTGAGGGCTACCCGGAGGGTAGTCCTCTGTTCACCAGGGGGTTACAAAAATGACGCTAATCGCGTCAAAAAGGGGCGGGGCTTGCCGCGAGTGAGGGGGGGACTTAACCCTTTGAGTGCCACAGTGGTACGGAATGCATTGCAAAGCAATGCATTCCTTACCACTCTGGCACTCAGAGGGTTAAAGGTGTCACACAGAAGGCTGGGGACGGAGGCACAACGGGAGAAAAAGCGGATGTGGCAGAGTTTCAATAGAAACTCTCCACATCTGGAGGAATCAGCCTCTGCCCCGGAGACCCGGTAAAATTCTGTCAGAACCGGAGTCTCCGGGGCAAATCCAGAGAGTTCCCAGGTATGCCAATAGCTGTCTGGAGGTGATGGAAATTGTACGCAACAGAAAATGGAGGGAATAGGTTGCTCAACCTTGCTTCAACCGTTTGAATGCCAGAGGAGTGTCCAACACATTGAGAAGCCATGGTTAAAGGAATACAAGGGGTTAAAGGAGCACTAACAACCTCCGATAATAAATTCGCACTTTCCACATTCAGGGCAGAAAATCCTAATGGCCTGAACTAATCAGTTCCATGTGGATTGACTTCCACTAAATGAATATTTAAAGGGCTACTAAGTCTTAATATTTATATATACATATATATATACATAGATTGGAGATTGTAGCTGTATTAGTCCAGTGATGCAGATGTAAAATAACAAACAAAATAAGTATCTTGTAATACTTTTTTTATTGGACTAACAGAATTTTGGATTGACAAAAGCGTGTCAATCCAAAATTCTGTTAGTCCAATAAAAAAGGTATTACAAGATACTTATTTTGTTATTTTACACACACATATATATATATTACTGCAGGGTATATACTGCTGAATAAAACAAGGGCACTCAAACTGCTGAGACATGTTTTATTCAATGTTATTTTAGCTCAGACTTTTTTGAGTGCAATACCTCCATGGCCTGACATTTTACAGTGGTGCTATAGAGGCTTATGGTCAACTAACCACTGCTGTCCTTGGACTGCTGTAACAGCAGCACCTCCATAAGATTTGGAGGTGATGGAGGTACTTCACCCACAAATGAATATTTTGAGGTGCAGTGAATTTTGTATAAAACATCTCTCTGAAGTGTGAATACCACTGTTTTACTCAACAGTATAAACCCAACATATAAATGTTTTCAATATTAAGCATTATTATAGCTTTAATAATCCTGGATATCATGTCCATAGAGGCAGATATGGTTCCTTGTTGCAGGACTCCCTACTCCTCGCCCTGAAGGATTCCTAAGATTACTTCAGTGGGAGAAAAAGTATTTGTGTCTCCTTCCTTGGACTTGACATCAGCACTATTTAACCCCTTGAGTGCCAGAAGGGTATCCAACAGATTGCAAAACAATGTGTTGGATACCCCTCTGGCACTCAAAGGGTTAAATATTCATTCTGGGGATTCTATTATTAGGAAGTCATAGTGTCACTTTTTTATTAGGTAGTGTTATTGATCCTGTCAATAAGCACCATTGTAGCTGAGAACTAGAATACTGAGTGGCATTTGTACTGCAAAACAGATAATCAATTAACCCTCTGCTGCCTTGGTTTGTGCAGAAAGGGAGGAGTCATCTGCATTGCCTGGAACTTTCAAAGTTATCTGACACTAAGCTCTACCGATTATAAGCAATATGTCCCTGCTCGCTGTAACCAGAGAAGATCCAGTTAGGCCCCACTGAACATAGATATTACTGCTTGAACTCGGGGGACTCAGATTTTTACAGTGAATTACTGGGTCTCTTGGGATAGAGGCTGATTCTCCAGTGGTGGGGAATTTCGGATGCAATTAAGCTCACTTCTCCTCATTCCCACTATGTTCCTCCTACTTCCTGCCCACTTCTCCTCCTTCCCACCCTGTTCCTCCTACTTCCTGCCCACTTCTCCTCCTTCCCACCCTGTTCCTCCTACTTCCTGCCCACTACTTCTCCTTCCCACCCTATTCCTCCTACTTCCTGCTCACTTCTCCTCCTTCCCACCCTGTTCCTCCTACTTCCTGCCCACTTCTCCTCATTCCCACCCTGTTCCTCCTACTTCCTGCCCACTTCTCCTCCTTCCCACCCTGTTCCTCCTACTTCCTGCCCACTACTTCTCCTTCCCACCCTATTCCTCCTACTTCCTGCTCACTTCTCCTCCTTCCCACCCTGTTCCTCCTACTTCCTGCCCACTTCTCCTCATTCCCACCCTGTTCCTCTTACTTCCTGCCCACTTCTCCTCCTTCCCACCCTGTTTCTCCTATTTCCTGCTCACTTCTCCTCCTTCCCACCCTGTTCCTCCTACTTCCTGCCTACTTCTCCTCCTTCCCACTCTGTTCATCCTATTTCCTGCTCACTTCTCCTCCTTCCCACCATTTTCCTCCTACTTCCCACCCACTTCTCCTCTTTCCTACCCTGTTCCTTTCACTTCCTTACTTTATTAAGCCCTGCTGCCGCCCCACCCCTTTGTGACAGAAATGGCATCATTTAAATCCCCACGAGCTCTCTCCATGGGCTCAAGAAGACAAAGGTCCCAGGTACGTTGAACACACACAAGACAAGCAGGGCAACTCTCTCTGTCATTCTGGTAGAAATTACACCAATCTAGGAATTAAAGAAGTAGTTCATTTTTGAAAATCATATAGTAAGAAGTAACACTGGATTCTCTCCCCTTTCACCCTGAGATTTTGGTCAAAACCCTGAGTCTCAGAGTAAAACCCCGAGAGTCCCCAAGATCTGATCATCTGTCCATAGAAGCAGGATAAATATAGGAAATACTTCTCAAGATTACATGGAGAAAAACCTCTTGAAAAGGAAGAGTCAGCCTCATTAACCACACAATTATTAACATGGTGAAATAAAGCCAGCTTCGGTAATTCATCTTCCTGAAATCCTGACGAAGGGCTGCAAGGTCACAACTTGCAAAGAAGGATGTATTGAGGGGAAAAGAGGGAGAGTAGCTAGATCCAGCAATGTCAACAGTCAGTGCATGGATTAATCCCTTAAAGACCAGCGCGATCCCGTGCAGCAGGCACTTTCGGACCACGGGGCATTTTTTTTTTTACTATGGCTTCCGGTTCAGGGCTTCCGGAGCAGCGTGCAGCCGCGCCGGGAGCCTTGAACTCCATGCTGTGCCAGGACAGTCATTGGTCCTTAAGTGCCGGACCGCCGTGACGGTCTTGGCATGGCAATGGTCCTTAAGGAGTTAACCCGTTGAGTGCCAGATAGATATCCAAGGCATGCAGCACAATTAGTTGGATAGCTGTCACTAAAAGGGTTAAAGGAGAAGTAACATCTCCTGACAATAAATCCCACTTAACTTACTATGGACAGAAAATCCTAATGACCACTTTCAATTGGACCTTGTACCATTGTTCCTGATATAACATCTTAAAATCAGGTCTAGATATCCCATCCATGGAGGCGGACATGACAGTTGCTGGCAGGTGACTACAGACTGAAGCAGGCAGAATACGTGAGTCTACGTAAACCTTTTACGATCAGAGGCATGCACAATGCATTGCAAAGTTAAACACTGCACACCTTTCTATTTCTTAACCCTTTGAGTGCCAGAGAGGCACACAATGCATTGCAATGCGTTGCGTACCCCTCTGGCACTCAAAGGGTTAACCCTTTGAGTGTCAATGTGTTGCATACCCCTCTGATACTCAAAGGATTAACGATTAAGATTACCATGTGCAGTGAGCAGAGTTTGAGTTCCAGTGGACCTCCATGCACATGACATTGAGAACTGACTGAAAAGAGAATAAAAGGGAATTTTCATTTCTCTCCTGGGGTGCAGATGGTTTGCTCCATAATTGTTTCTCTTTCTTGTGTACATATGGCCTAATGTAGGGGCATCCAACCCGTAGCCCGGGGGCCAAACGTGGCAAGACTGACTCTACTGTGAGGCCTGCCTGAGATTAAAAAATATATTTTTATACATAATTAATTCACTTAGAAGCAATGAACCGGCTACTCAAACATCTGAAACTATGAGCACATAATAAGCGCAGCAAATTAATGTATATGTTAGTGTATACATACATGTGCACATAAAGTTCACTTTGGGCAATCTGCCGTATGCTCACATTTAGGCTCAAGCCTATACAGTATAATAAGTTAGTGATAATCCCACAATGAAAGGAAGAAAAGGCTGGCACTCACCTGGCTAAAAAAAACACTTGATTTATTCAACAAACATGCTGCAATGCACAATATACAGGAGGTGGTGGTAGGTAGAAGTTTTTCTTCTATAAAGCCAACAGCTGTTTCGTGCCCCAATGGCACTTTATCAAACGCCCTGACAAAGTGCCACTGGGGCGCAAAACAGCTGTTGGCTTTATGGTGGAAAAACATCCAACCTCCCCCCCCCCCCCACAACTGTATATTGTGCATTGCAGCATGTCTGTTGAATAAATCAAGTGTTTTTTAACAGAAGAGTGCCAGCCTTTTCTTCCTTTCATTGTGGGATTATCACAGACTTATTATGCTGTATAGGTTTGAGCCTGTATGTGAGGATACGGGCAGATTGCCCGAAGTGAACTTTATGTGCACATGTATGTATACACTAACCATGTACATTAATATGCTGCGCTTATATTATGTGCTCATAGTTTCAGATGTTTGAGTAGCCAGTTCATTGCTTCTAAGTGAATTAATTAGGTATAAAAATATATGTTTATTTAATGTAAGGACAAAAGGCCATAGTCTAAAACTAGAGGGACACAGGTTTAGACGTAATGTAAGAAAGTTTTATTTCACTGAGAGGGCAGTAGATAAGTGGAACAGCCTACCAGCAGAAGTGGTAGAAGTTAATACAGTGACAGCATGCATGGGATAGGCATAAGGCTGTCCTTAACCCTTTAAGGACCTGTGCGCGCACGTGCGGCCGGCACTTAAGGACCACAGGGCATTTTTTTTTACAATTAGATTCAGGGCTTCCCATGCGGCGTACAGCTGCGCGGGGAGCCCTGAATTCCATGACGTGCCAGGACCGTCACTGGTCCTTAAGTGCCAGACAGCCGTGACGGTCCAGGCACGTCATTGGATGCGAAGGGGTTAACATAAGAAAAGAACAAGGACAAAAAAAGGTTTGAGGTTTTTACAGTAGGAAAATGGGCAGACTAGATGTGTCGAATGGTTCTTATCTGCTGTCAAATTCTATGTTTCTAACTTTTTTAACCAGGTAAGTGCCAGCCTTTTATACCCAACTAGCAGTGTGGGATTGTGTTGCCTGTTTCTTTACTTTTTAAAGGGATAGTAATACTTAATTTTTATAATGTTTAATTCTGTTCAGATTAAAAAAGTAAACATAAAGATGTAAGTCCCGTTGTTTAAAATTGTCTGGTTTTATAGATAAAAGCTTTTAAAGTCCTTCCCCCTCCAGCCCCTTTCTCAGATGTCAGTGCTCTCGCTGACAGAACAAGATTATTGTCATTTGACCGGGAGGCTCTTCAGCAGAGCCAAAGAGCGTTATCTACGAAGAAGTACGTCATTAAAATGGTCTACAAAGTGTGCAGGCACACTTTGTAGACCGTTCTAAGTATTTGTTCGTAGATATCTCCTCCTAGCTGCTGCCCCGGGATGTGTGACACAGTTGTAGAACTTGTGGTCACGTGACCACTTTGTCTTTTATAGTATAGATTAACTACCACACGTGAACTAGTGGGCCAGCAACACCTAATCCTGTGCTTTCCATAAAGTTCAAAAATAGATGCCTGTTAAATCTCACTATTGTCTCTGACTTGTTCAATAAATAATTCAATATTTTTGAATAGCTGACAGCCTATAATTTACCACTGTTATCAATAAAAAAACAAAACAAAACAATGATGCCGCCCCCAGACGTATGGCTTTCTTATCATGTGGCCCACAGCTGAAAAAACTTGGGCTCCCCTGGTCTAATGCCTTGTGTGTCTGTCCGCACAGGGATATAGCAGCAAAACTGTCAGACAGGTAGGATTTCTCCATAATTCAAGGGTGTCCATGTTTGATCCTTGAGGGCCACCGACAGGCCTGGACTCGGACACAAAGGCAAAATTCAAAGTGGTCATTAGTATTTTATGCCCATAATCACTTTAAGAGGGGGATTATTATTAGGAGGTGTTATTTCTTTAACCAGCCAGGTCCAGTAAGTTCTCTCTAACACTCAAAGTGTTAAACCCCCCATTTAAATCTATGGTAATTTATAATTTGTACCTTAATCCTTTGAGTGTCAGAGACGGTACGCAACGTATTGCAAAGCAATGTGTTGCATACCCCTCTGGCATCGAAGGTTAAGGTTCAGTTGGTTTTCCCAAAAATTGCTCCACTTTTCTTTTGTACATATGGTCCAAAATGTCTGTTTATAAATAATGTTTCTTTCCACCGTTTTTAAAAGTGATATTATGCTTTTGAACATTCTGGTGTAAAAAAAAAAAAAGTGAAGCTAAAACCAACTTTATTCAGATCACAATTCCCAAACAGACAATTATTTGAAGATAGCGCTATGAGAGACAGATTCTGGCTCCGTACACAACTCCCCGGCAGCTCCTTCACATTCAGTACACATTAGAGTAGGAATCAATGTCTAGGACCTGCCCAGAGATCTGAAAAACACTGAGAACTCACTTCCCTCCCAAGTCCTGGACAAGGGGAGAACAAAGGAAGCTTTTTCCCTTGGTGTAACGTGTAAACTACAGATCATTAAATGTTTCCAATGCCCTCAAGGTGAATGCACGTAAGCGGGAACATCAAACAAGTGACCTGGAATCCTGCCGTCAGAGCAATGGACTCCGGAGGAGGATATGGGGGGTACAAAAGCTTGGTTTAAGATGTAGAATAAGGGAACCAAATACAGAAGAGTTAATAATTAGCTTAATAGGGTACTGAACTAACTAAATTGGAAAATACAAGACAGAAGCTTACAACAAAAAGGGAGAGATAGACAGATTAAGAGAGAGGTAAGTATAACATAGGATGGGAACAGAGACAGGGGAGGAGCCTTAATGACTTTACGTGACCCACAGAAATTCAGAAAAGGATAAAAACATCAAAAAGATTGTGCCGCCCCTTTAGGAACTAATCAGATATTAATGATATTCAAACTGAACATTTGTTAAATCCATTCCCTTACATATGTTCCCTAGAATTGGTCTGAACACGTGTCTGTTATATGCGTGCTCTGTTGTAACCCTGTGAGTGCAAGAAGGGTAGGCAATGCATACCACTCTGGCACTCAAAGGGTTAATCCCTTGGATGCTACAGAGGTCTCTAGCACATTGCGAAGCAGTACCGGATGAAGTTTGTGTCCATAAAATTAAATAAAATATGCATTTCATACCAATCAGCCACTCAGAGGGTTAGATATTCTGCACAATATGCAAATAACATATATTTTTTTTTATTTTCCATCACTTTTATATTCCTCACTGTGAGCTCCCTGGATGTCTGTTTCCAGACAGTTTTCTGTTAAGGACTGGAAACGCAGGAATAGTGATACAAAATAACACTAGATCTGCAGCAGTCAGTGCTCTATATGCTGCTTTTCTATACTGTAATGTTTTGCAATGCTTTGAAGGCCTCTACAGCCATTCTAGGGGTTAAAAGCCTAATTTAAATCTATGGGAATGTTTGCAGTTTTTATTCACCCCTCATGGTGCACAGCTGACACCAGAATTACACCACTTTTCTTTGTATTTAAGACTCACTTTTTTTTACACTGTATCACTATCACTATATTTTATAAAGTATAGATTTATATACACTGTATCAATATCTTGTTTTTAAACTGGATCTTTTTTATACTATAGCACTGTTTTGTTTGCTCATTGTATCTTTTTTTAAAGGGATAGTAGTGTTTCACAAAAACAGCAGCTCCAATTAATCTTCATAGTATTTAGGCCATGGAGAGTGTTATTTCAGTACTGTCAGAGTTGTAGTTCAAGAGTAATTGAATGATAAAGTTTCTCCCTCCCATCCCTTTTACCTAGTGTAAGCCACCTCCCCTCAGATGTGGAATATGGTCCTAAGATCAGACAGCTCACAGCAAGGGACAATCTTCTTACTGTGAGCATAAGGAAAACCCTGACCCCCTTGACAGCTTTTTCAAGTTTTTCCCTTATGCTAAATAAATATTGTCCCTCTCTGTGATCCATCTGGACACCATCTCGCTGCTCTAAGGTGAGCAGTGTTACATCAGTAAAAGGGGCGGGAGGGGGATACTTTATCATTCAATTACTCTTGAACTACAACTGTGACAGTATTGAAATAACACGCTCCATAGTCCAAATACTATGAAGATTAATTGGAGCTACTTTTATTTTGAAACATCACTATCCCTTTCACAAAGTATCACTACCCCAGCTTTCAAAGTCCCCAACAGAAAAGTTTCTGGAGGTCAAAGAAGCTTATTGTGAGGGACATAAAAGTGTAACAAAATATGTGAAGACGAAAATAAAATAATAAAACGTATAGGAAAATCGCATTTTACACATTATGTTCTTGCAGAACACGTGATGTCAAAATTAAGAGCTACTATCATTTTAACCCCTTGGGTGCTATATAGACATCTCGCATTGGACGTGTCTCTGGCATCCAAGGAGTTAAAATGAGAATAATCTTTAAACTAATCATCAAAATGGAGCAGAAATGTTGAACTAGTAAGTAAAGCAGTAGATTAAGTTGAAAAAAGACACAAGTCAATCAAGTTCAACCTTTGCCTCATAACCCAGAGACATGAGAATTATATAGGCTTTCTTGCTGCCTAATAAGTTAGTCTTTATCTGAACTTCCTATTTTGCCTTTTAGTACACAGTATAACCCTGTATAATCCCTCTTGAAAGAAATGCAGCTAATCTTCTCTTAAAGGTATCCATTGTATCCGCCATTACCACAGCCTTCAGCAGATACAATGGATACATTTAGGAGAAGATTTGATACATTCCTTTCAAGAGAGAGTTTTGTGATGTGCAGACTCCTATCTAACAAGAAGGATGATCTGGATATCAGTAAACCAGCCCCTGATCTGTCTCAGCAGTTCCCTGAATTCCAACTATAGTACCGGAGTTCAGTTCCCTCATGTACAACAAATGATACTGATGTGTCCTGTTACGTCCTATAGAGTAGCACTCTTACAGGTGAAACGTTATTTCAGGATCAGGCGTTACCTTTGAAACTTAGTCCGTCTGGGAGTCTGTTTCAGATCTGGGCTACACAGCGCAGTTCCTGGCTATTTAAAATCATTACTGATTTGCATCCTATTGAAAGTATTACTGTTCTATAAAAGAAGAAGTAAACTTTAATTTAAAAAAAAATATATATATATATGTAATAGGCCTTTTCCTGCTGCATAAAACAGGGGTATTGTCATCACTTGAAAATTATAACTCACACTAAATTTTTCAATCAATGATGCCAGCTGTAATGTCAAAAATACTGTCTGTGTAATAATGCTCTATAAAAGGAGTGCCTAATGCACAGTAAAGTGACCAACTACAGAAGGATGTATATTTTAACTGATATAGCGCCAACCTAGCACTTTCCATTTACATTTAGTATAGAAGGGGTATGATAATTGCAGTAATCAAGTGCTTATATAGACAATCATAAGGGGAACAACAGGGGAGTATACATTAGGATAAGAGGTCCCTTCCCCTTAGAGCTTACAATCTATGTACAGGATGGTGACATACAGATACAAGCAGGTAGAGGGGGACATGCAGTTTTTGACATATGAGATAATGTTTACATATTACGGTAGTGCTACATTTAAAAGGTGCTCTTTTAGCTTGGATTTGATGTTGTTGAGGCTTGGCAAATGCTGGGTGGCAGGGAGTTCCAGAGGTAGGGAGCAGCGAGGGAGAAAACCTTCAGTCATGAAATAATGAGTTAATAATAAGCATTAATGGGGTATGGAGCTAAGTAAACTAGTGGTTTTGGGACAGAAGCTTAAAACAAGTGAAGACAGGGATATCAATAACAAACAGAATGGAACAGAGTGAATACAGTATGAATTGTGGGAACTAAACTGCATAACAGGATGGCAAAATGCTTGAGGATAATTAAAGGGGCGTCGCCTCCATGGACAAAATTGACTTTAACACAGTAGTTTGTAAAGGTGCAGAAATGTTCATTATGAAAAAGGTGACTTGTAGGGTGTTTATTGTTCAGTAATACAAAGGTACTCCCAGTGCTGGGAGATCTTTCATTTAAAACTTATTAAAGCTCACATTTTTTTTTTCAACAGTGCCACCTGTTCAAAAGACAGGTTTTATTTTACAGTGGAATCTATGGGAGAGCTTGTGTCACCTTACTACAGCTCTCCATAGTAAGTGATGGGAACAACACCACCCAGTGAGCAGAAATATAGGATTTTAGTCTTATCTGTTAAATCCTTTTCTCTTAGTCCATACAGGTTACTGGTAACTTTGGGTAGGCGATGAGCCCCTTTAAAAGGCAGAAACAATTCTGAGAAGTGACTGCTGGGTGGACCCTACCTCCTCTCCTTAGCTTGCAGCTAGCCAATCCGCAACCAGTAAGATTTGCAGACTAACTATTGACTAGGAAGAAAGAAGGTAAAGGAAGACTCCTGTGAGCATGAACCCGAAAGGACCCCCACGTTCTGCCTCAGGAGCACCAAGCATGGTCCCTTGACAGGGTGGGAGACCAGTATGGACTAAGAGAAAAGGATTTAACAGGTAAGACTAAAATCCTATTTTCTTGGTCGTCCAATACAGGTTATTGGTAACTTTAGGATGTAGGAAGAAAGGCAAGGACCAAGCATAGGCCCGCTAAGTCACCAGAGCGCCAATGAACCTACAGATCATGAAGAGCTCAACACTAACCATAAAGTGTCAATGGACACTGAACTGGGGTAAAAACAAACCCTGTAAACTGTTGCACAGCACACGAACTAGAGCCAACAGGGATCAAACGTGAAGAAGTACTGAGAAACCAAGGAGATCCTAGACAGGCAAGGCTGCCTCCTGGATCTTTCTCCCAAAGCTGGCATCAGCCGATGCCAGCACATCCACACAACAGTGTTTAGAAAAGGTGTGCACAGATGACCAAGTGGCCGCCTTGCACAACTGATTAGCTGAGGCCTGGTTCTTGTAGGCCCAAGAAGCCCCAATACACCTCGTAGAATGAGCTGTGACCCTGAAGGGAACAGGCTTCTTCCTGCGTTCGTAAGCCTTACGAATCGTTAACTTGACCCAAGAAGCAATGGTAACCTTGGAAGCAGGCTTCCCTGCCCTAAGACCCTTAGGAATGACAAACAGAGTGTCAGACTGCCTCAAGGACTCACTGCAATGCACATAGAACTTGAGACAACGCATAACATCCAACAGATGAAGATCCCTCTCTTTGCCAGAAGTAGGGTTAGGACAGATGGAAGGAACCACAATCTCCTGATTGATGTGGAACTCGGACACAACCTTCTGGAGAAACTCTTGGGAGGTGCGAAGCACCCCCTTGTCCTTATGGAAAACCAGAAAGGGTGGTTTTCAAGACAGGGCATGCAGCTCTGAAACTCGGCGAACAGAAGCAATCGCCAGGAGAAAGGCCATCTTCCACGTCAGCAGACGCAGAGGAATGGTAGCCAAAGAGTCAACGTAGGAGTACTCCCAAGACCAGGTTTAGATCCCACTGAGGAGCAGGGGACTTAAACACCGGGCGGGTATGTGCAACCCCTTGGAAGAAAACCTTGACATCAGGAATGATAGCAAGATGCCTCTGAAAAAGGACAGAGAGCGTAGAAGTCTGAACCTTGAAAGAACTCAGACTGAAACCTTTATCCACACCATCCTGTAGGAAGGAAAGAACTGTAGGAAGGTCAAAATCCTGAGACAAGTCTCTGTCAGCACACCAAGCCAGGAAGGTACCCAAACCCGATGGTAGGCCTTAGATGAAACAGGCTTGCGGGCACTAAGCATAGTAGCCACCACCCCAGAAGAAAATCCTTTCTTCTTCAAAATTGAGGATTCAATCTCCAAGCCGTCAAAGCCAGATGATGAACATCTTCTTTACAGAGGTAACCCTGCAGAAGAAGATCTGGACAGGGAGGAAGTGGAAGAGGTTCCGCCACTGAGAGATCCAGTAGCTCCGGAAACCAAGCTTGTCGTGGCCAGTAAGCAATCAAAATGAATGGTCAGCGTTCCAGTCGCAGCTTCCGAATAACTCTATTCAAAAGGGGAACAGGAAGGAAGATGTAAGCCAGAGGAAACGTTCACGGGATCGATAAGGCATCCACTCCCAGAGCCATAGGATCCGCCCAGCGAGAGCAGAAGGTTGGAACCTTTCCGTTGTGTCTGGTTGCAATCAGGTCGATGCATGGTAAACCCCACTGCTGGATGATGAGGTTGAAGACCTCTGGATGCAACTCCCACTCTACGCTGTCCACTGTGTGCCGACTTAGGAAGTTTGCCAGGACGTTGTCTATGTCAGGAATATGAACTGCGGAAATGGCAGGGACATGCTCCTCTGCCCAAGATAAAATAGCCTTGACCTCTAGCCAAGCTGCAAGACTTCTTGTGTCACCTTGCTTGTTGATGTAGGCTACCGCCATGGCATTGTCTGACTGTACCCTGACTGGGCAATACTCCAGTTGCCGTATTCAGTGATGTAGGGCATGAAATATCGCCCAAAGCTCCAGAACGTTGATGGGAAGGAGAGATTCCTCCAGAGACCACCGGCCCTGAACACTCAAGTGCCCCACCACCGCTCCCCATCCGGAGAAGCTGGCATGCATCGTGACTGTGGCCCAGATGGGCACCAGCAAAGGTCTGCCTTTTGAAGAGGGAGAGACAGGGATCTTTCCAGTAGATCTGGATCACCCCTGCAGGCCAGGATCAAAAACCTCTGAAGTTCCCTGGTGTGAGCCATGGCAGACGAAACTGCTTCTATGGTGGAAATAAACTTCCCCACTAAGGAGGACAGCTTCTTGGCTGGAACCGGATCCTGAGACAGGATAGCTTGGACCTTCAATGCTAACTGATGAGCCACCTCGTCTGTCGGAAAGACCATCCCCCTCTGAGTGTCAAAGAGGAGGTCCAGAAAGACCATCTTCTGAGAAGGAACAAGGTCTGACTTGTCCAGGTTGATGATCCACCTGTGATGGGAGTGAGCATGAATGCAGTCCTGCACCTGCTGGTGAAGGAGATCTGGAGACGAGGCCTTCAGGAGGAGGTCGTCCATGTATGGAGTCACTCTGATGCCGTTCTGATGTAGGATGGAAATCAAGGCTCCCAGGACTCTGTTGAAGACTTGCGTAGCTGTGGTCAGGCCAAAGGGGAGGGCAGAGAACTCGAAATGCCCTCGGTCGCAGGCAAAGCAAAGATACGGACGACTCTCTGGATGAATAGTGATGTGCAGATAGGCATCTTCAAGGTCCAGAGAGGCCAGACATTCACCAGGAGACATGGTAGCTATCACTGTGCACAGAGACTCCTGGCGGTACTGGGACCTGACCACAAAGGAGTTGAAGTCCTTCAGATCCAAGATGGGATGACAGCCCCCATCCTTTTTGGAAACCACAAAGAGGTTGGAGTAGAATCCCAAGCTCCTTTCCGGAGGGGGAACTAGCTCCAGGACTGCCTTGTCCAGAAGGGCCTGTATAGCTTCTTCGAAAAGGCACCTCTTTTCTGCTCCCAAGGGAGAATAAGAAACAAAGGTCCTTGGAGGAGAAAGGGAGGTGAAGGGAATCCTGTATCCAGAGGCCACCACCTGTAAAACCCATAGGTCTGCTACAGAGGCCTGCCAAACTGAGAGGTAGTGGCGTAGGTGGCCACCTACCTGCGGGTGGGGACCCGGGTTCAGTGAGTCATGCAGAAGAAGGTTTGAAAGCCTTGGGCTTCGTGGAGGACTTGGCTCTCCATTGCTGCTTAGGCTTGGAGGAGGAGCACGGAGCCCGAGGGACCGTCTGGGTCACTTGGTGCGAATCTGCATGAAAGGAATGAAAAAGCCGATTCATTTTGACAGGTGTCTTCTTCCTTAGGACCACTTGGAGGTGAGAACTTTTACCTCCAGTGGCCTAGTTGATGAGATCCTTAAGTTAAGGCCCAAACAGGGAAGAACCCTGAAAAGGCAAGGACAGAAGAGCCTTCTTAGATGCAGTGTCAGCTGACCACATCTTAAGCCAAAGAGCCCGTCTAGCTACCACAGCCATGGTAGATGCCCTGGCTACCATACGTACAGCATCAAAAAAGGCAGCAGAGACATAATGCCGAGCCTCAGCAATGTTAGTGAGAAGACGCAACATGTCAGAAGTAGTGGCTCCCTGACGGACATCAGAATTGAGCTGTTCAGTCCAAACAGCCACAGCCCTATTAACCCATGCAGCGGCAAAGGTAGGGAGAAGGGCAGAGCCTGCAGTCGCAAAAATAGCCTTGAGAGAAGTGTCAAGCTTCTTGTCAGTCCAGTCTTTAAGAGCAGAAGTGTCAGCCACTGGCAAGGCAGTTGATTTAGACAGCCTGGACACTGGGGCATCCACTTTATGGCGATGAACCCACTGAGTAAGGGCCGTTTCAGAAAACGGATAAAGTTTAGCAAACTTCTTAGACATGAAGGTTTCTTGTCTGGAAACTTCCACTCCTCTGACACCAAGTGGTCAAGGGTGGGATTAGGTGGAAAGCAGGCATGGGGCCTAACGAAGTGAAGACCCCCTGTAAAGTGGATGGAAGTAGTTGTAAGGTGGACCGGAGGTGCCTGGTAGTAGTCTTAAACTCTTACATCCACATTGGCTCTAGTGCATGGCTGGAGGCCCCAGCAGGGGATTCAGTGGCAGCAGCACATGCTGGGCAAATATGACCTGAGTATTCTCTAGGTAACCCTGACTGACACGAGAAGCAATGACCAATGGGACACACACACACCCCAGTATCCTTAGTCTTAGGTTTAGCCCAAAGGTCTAACGGATTAGACATTCTCACAGAGTCAAAACGGTCAAAGTATCAAAACACCCACAATAAAGCGTGTATGATAACTAATGCGCCCCAGTAACACTAAATTAAGACTTATCTGGTAGGCAAAGGGTTAAAACTGTGGAGGAGAGAAGGAGAGTCCAAGCTCTGAGTAGGCTACTAGATCTGCGAATACACAAAATGGCTGCTGTGACGGGAGCCAATCGGAAACGAGCGTGCGAAGTGGGCGCTCATTGGAAATGTAGTTTTGCTGACAGAGTACCCCAACAGTGCCCAAAGCCCCCTAAAGCCCCCAACATCCCCAGAACACTGACCGGATGACAGAGCAAGGAAAAACACACAAAATGAGCCATCTCTGACCTCGCTACATGGAGCGGTTGCAGAGATACGTCCCAAACTGTAAAGTCCATAGAAGTGAATGGAGCATGGCATCTATGCGGTAAACGCGCGCCTAAACAAAGTTAATACCAAAATGTAAAATTACTCAAAAGCCCACTAGAATAAAACAGCAGACCCAAAAAAAAACTGGTCCCAGTAGGGAAAGTGTCCAAGACCCCTCAAAATGTGCTAACCAGCAACAAAAAGGTTAATTTACCACATAAACTTGCTCCAAACACCTCACAGACATACAGAATAAACCCAATGAGTGCATGAGTATGTAATAGGAACTCCAATAGAGACCCCTGTGCGGAGGGGAAGCATGGGACATGTGGACTTCAGCACTCAAAGGGTGCTCACCTTTTCAAACCACTCACACTGTAAACTTGCATTTCCCTCCCACTTCTCCTCCTTCCCCAGCCTGTTACTAACACTGTCTCACATTTATGCTAAGGCCCGCCCTACTCATGATTAAGCCCCAACCACTTTTACCCCAAATTGCCCCATTGGTCTCTCCACATCAACACCACATGAGTCCCCTCCAGGGACTCCACAAGTCAAAGTTCCCAGGTATGAATACACTTCCCACTGCTATTTAACTCTGACATGCCACTCTATACCTTAACCCTTTGAGTGCCAGAGGGTGCACAACGCATTGCAACGCACTCTGGCATTCAAAGGGTTAACATTCTGCTATAACACTCCTTTTATTTTCTGATTTCCATTTGCACACCCCAAACACACAGAGGCACAATACTGCAATTGTGGCCCAAAGTAAAGGAGAAATAAAATACATCATTGCATACCTCCCAAGTCTCCCTCTTTAGAATATATTACTGCTTCATACCTCCCAAGTGTCTCTCTTTAGGAGATATCACTGCTTCATACCTCCCAAGTGTCTCTCTTTAGGATATATTACTGCTTCATACCTCCCAAGTGTCTCTCTTTAGGATATATTACTGCTTCATACCTCCCAAGTCTCCCTCTTTAGGATATATTACTGCTTCATACCTCCCAAGTCTCCCTCTTTAGGATATATTACTACTTCATACCTCCCAAGTCTCCCTCTTTAGGATATATTACTACTTCATACCTCCCAAGTGTCTCTCTTTAGGAGATATTAGTGCTTCATGCCTCCCAGTTGTCTCTCTTTAGGATATATTACTTCTTCATACCTCCCAAGTCTCCCTCTTTAGGATATATTACTACTTCATACCGCCCAAGTGTCTCTCTTTAGGAGATATTAGTGCTTCATACCTCCCAGGTGTCTCTCTTTACGATATATTACTGCTTCATGCTCCCGAGTGTCTCTCTTTACGATATATTACTGCTTCATGCTCCCGAGTGTCTCTCTTTACGATATATTACTGCTTCATGCTCCCGAGTGTCTCTCTTTAAGATATATTACTGCTTCATGCTCCCGAGTGTCTCTCTTTAAGATATATTACTACTTCATACCTCCCAAGTGTCTGTCTTTAGGATATATTACTGCTTCATACCTCCCAAGTGTCTGTCTTTAGGATATATTACTGCTTCATACCTCCCAAGTCTCCTCTTTAGGAGATTTTACTGCTTCATACCGCCCAAGTCTCCCTCTTTAGGATATATTACTGCTTCATACCTCCCAAGTGTCTCTCTTTAGGGTATATTACTGCTTCATACCTCCCAGGTGTCTCTCTTTAGGAGATATTAGTGCTTCATGCCTCCCAAGTGTCTGTCTTTAGGATATATTACTGCTTTATCCCTCCCAAGTGTCTCTCTTTAGGATATATTACTGCTTCATACCTCCCAGGTGTTTCTCTTTAGGATATATTACTGCTTCATGCCTCCCGAGTGTCTCTCTTTAGGATATATTACTGCTTCATATCTCCCAGGTGTCTCTCTTTAGGAGATATTAGTGCTTCATGCCTCCCAAGTGTCTGTCTTTAGGAGATATTACTGCTTTATCCCTCCCAAGTGTCTCTCTTTAGGATATATTACTGCTTTATACCTCCCAAGTCTCCTCTTTAGGAGATATTACTGCTTCATACCTCCCAGGTCTCCCTCTTTAGGATATATTACTACTTCATACCTCCCAAGTGTCTCTCTTTAGGAGATATTAGTGCTTCATGCCTCCCAGTTGTCTCTCTTTAGGGTATATTACTGCTTCATACCTCCCAGGTGTCTCTCTTTAGGGTATATTACTGCTTCATATCTCCCAAGTGTCTCTCTTTAGGAGATATTAGTGCTTCATGCCTCCCAAGTGTCTGTCTTTAGGATATATTACTGCTTTATCCCTCCCAAGTGTCTCTCTTTAGGATATATTACTGCTTCATACCTCCCAAGTGTCTCTCTTTAGGATATATTACTGCTTTATCCCTCCCAAGTGTCTCTCTTTAGGATATATTACTGCTTTATCCCTCCCAAGTGTCTCTCTTTAGGATATATTACTACTTCATACCTCCCACGTGTCTCTCTTTAGGATATATTACTGCTTCATGCCTCCCGAGTGTCTCTCTTTAGGATATATTACTACTTCATACCTCCCAAGTGTCTCTCTTTAGGATATATTACTGCTTCATACCTCCCAGGTGTCTCTCTTTAGGATATATTACTGCTTCATGCCTCCCGAGTGTCTCTCTTTAAGATATATTACTGCTTCATACCTCCCAAGTGTCTGTCTTTAGTATATATTACTGCTTCATACCTCCCAAGTGTCCCTCTTTAGGAGATATTACTGCTTCATACCCATACCTGGGAACTTTCAGTTGAGGGCTACCCGGAGGGTAGTCCTCTGTTCAGCAGGGGGTAACAAAAATGACGCTAATCGCGTCAAAAAGGGGTGGGGCTTAACTCGAGTGTTGGGGGGATTTAACCCATTGAGTGCCAGAGTGGTACGGAATGCATTGCAAAGCAATGCATTCCGTACCACTCTGGCACTCAGAGGGTTAAATGTGTCACACAGAAGGCTGGGGACGGAGGCACAACGGGAGGAAAAACAGATGTAGCAGAGTTTCAATAGAAACTCTCCACATCCGGAGGAATCAGCCTCTGCCCCGGAGACCCGGTAAATCTCTGTCAGAACCGGAGTCTCTGGGGCAAATCCGGAGAGTTCCCAGGTATGTTCATACCTCCCAGGTGTCTCTCTTTAGGAGATATTAGTGCTTCATACCTCCCACGTGTCTCTCTTTAGGATATATTAGTGCTTCATACCTCCCAGTTGTCTCTCTTTAAGATATATTACTGCTTCATACCTCCCAAGTCTCCCTCTGTAGGATACATTACTGCTTCATACCTCCCAAGTGTCTCTCTTTAAGAGATATTAGTGCCACATGTCTGTGTTTATCAGTGTGTCTACATTTCACAAATGTACGCCCAACGGTCATAAACGCCGTCCCACATTGCTAGCGTAATATTTATATATATATATATATATATATATATATATATATATATATATATATATATAAGATGCACTAAGGTATGATCCATTCTCCAGATCCTATGGTATTTATAGAAGCTGTTATTTTCAATATGATAATTTTTGTTATTCTGGTTATGAATACATACTTATGTATCTGTACCCTCCATTACCTCCTTGACAAATAATATAAAATATGACCCTAAAATTCCAGATTGCATGTTGGTGGTGCCTTGAGCAAAAAAAGGTTCAACTGGAAATAACAGAGACTCACAGGTATATGATGTTCACAGTAGTGTTTAGTCAACTTACAGCACAGTTTAAAGCAGTTTTTCAAAAGCAGGAATGTTGTAGCCAATGGGACTTTTCAGGGGTATCACCTCCCCTTCCTCAGCACAGCTGAGAACCACTGTCCTATGAAGGCCACACACTAAGATCTCTCAAATGGAAAGGACCTTAAAGGGATAGTAATGTTTCATAATAAAAGCAGCTCTAATTAATCATCATAATATTTGGACCTTGGAGAGTGTTATTTCAATTCTGTCAGAGTTGTAGTTCAAGAGTAATTCAATGACAAAGTATCCCCCTCCCGCCACTTTTACTGATGTAACACTGCTCAGCCAGATCAGAAGGGAGGTGCCCAGGTAGACTGCAGAGAGGGACATTCTTCAATTAAGATAAGGGAAAAACCTGAAAAACTTGTCAAGGGGGACAGGGCTTTCATTGTTCTCATAGGAAGAAGATTGTCCCCTGCTGTTATCTGTCTGGTCTATGTACTGGATTCCACATCTGAGAAGAGATGGCTTACACTAGGTAAAAGGGGCGGGAGGGGAAACTTTGCTTGTGAATATCTCTCAAACCATAAAGGTTTGAGAGATAAGACTTATATCATTCTTCATGTTTTTTTAATGCCTACAAAATAAAATAAAGATAAAACAAAGTATTACTATCCTTTTAATGCATAGGCTCCATAGAATAACATAGGAACTGGAGAACTGATATCACTGGAGAAGTCATCTCCATTTTATTATCTCTTTATCACAACCTGAATCTCACAAGTGAATCTGCCCCCAGTTCTACTTAGTACAGCATCAGCTCCTTATACCAGTAAAATGAGGGATACCTACTATTCTGAGAAGAATCTGGCGATGTTGCCATACTCGACCTCTTCTTTGTTCTCTAGAAGTTGAGCGAGTGCATCTTCCATGTAGGTAAGTACGTGTCTCTGAGCTATGGGAGAGAGGAAATAATTACACCGTGAATACAAATCTCCATTGAGACTCTGCGCCAGACTGATTACTCAAGAACAGCCACGTTCATCAACGCTGACTTCAGGGAAGGGGACGGGACTTTGCCTTCGGTTATCTCTCAAACCATAAAGGTTTGAGAGATTAACCTGGGGGCTATTACATTATTTTACAAATATCTACAATATGGGGGATAGTAAGAATAAAGTATTACTATCCCTTTAAGGTACTGGAAGGGACTGACGGCACAGGGGCACAGAGTGCCTACAGCAAAAACCCTGCTGCTGAACAAGTTCTATTTCTCACTAATGCTGGGTTTATCCTACATTATACTTCGCTAAGTTTGTCAGAAGCTGCCATGCGCAGTAGACACGGCTGCGCGTGCTGCAGTCATGCGCAGTACAGACTGCCCCCGCCAGGGCCGATATGCAACGGGGCGCTCTGAATTCAGACTGGAGTCCTTCGGGTGCACAGAGAGGACTACGATCTGAATTCGGAGAGCCCCTCTCCGTATCAGCCGCGGCGCGGGCAGTCTCTACTGTGCATGACTGCACCGCGCCGTTGCTCTGTGGCACTGTGGTCAGTGTACACAGGCTCTTCAACTAGTTTAACATAATAAAAGTATGTAAATGCATATCACTATGTTAATAAGGATTTGGGGGGCAATTTAACTTTGATGATCATTCCGCTTTATGCCCTTGAATGATTACCTATAAAATGTGAGGGGAGCCCTGACAATTCGACATTGCATGTTAGGGGGGTCTTGAATGAAGAAAAAAAAAAAAGATTGAAAACCATTGCTTTAGAACCGTGTTTTCTGTGCTTCTTCACTCAAGGCACCCCTAACATGCAGTGTGGAATTTTAGGGCACCCTCCACATATTTTATGTAAATTATCAAGGGCATATTGAAAGGGGCAATACATTATTGTTAGGTTTTACAATCATAATAACAAAAATAAACATAATGTGCATGACAATTTCCATAAATATACATTTGAAAATGAATATTTCCATTTTTGTCAAAGTCTTCATACAAAATAAGAGGCACATTAAGTAGATATGCATGGCACACAAAGTGCCACGGCACCCAAGCTGAGAACCACTGGCCTAGATCAATGATTAAAGTGGAACTACCACCATAGTTAAAGTCGCCCGGCAATAAATAGGCAGGTGGCAATTAGCTTAATAATAGTTATATTACCTCTTAGAACTACACAATTCTAAAGAAATCCTTAATCTTCCGAGACCAGAAGCCAGGCATCAGTGCAGACATCTTGTCTGCGCTCCTGTGCTATCAGTCACGGTCTCCATTAAAAAGCATTGCAGTGCACCACACGGTAACCGGAAGGGACTGACGGTGCAGGTGCGCAGACTGCACTAACCTGGCCATCTGTCTCGGAATATTAAGGATTTATTTACAATCCGCTCGTTCAGAGAATTAAAGGGGATCTCTCACCTATAGATATATAATGTTCATTAGTTACAGCATTTATCAAAGAGATTGAAAACGTTCATTTTGAAAAATAAAACAGTTATATGCGCAAAAATTAACTTTTAAAAAGTGTTCGGCAGCCTACTTCCTGCTTGCTGCACAGAGGCTGCTCCCGTCCCACTACCCAGTATTCTAAGATGACGGAGGATGTCTGTCTCTAAGCTGGAGCGATCTCATTGGCAGAGATCGATATCTAGCCAATGGGTAGTGGAACGGGAGCTGCCTCCGGTCAGCAAAGTTCGGCAATCCGGAAGTAGGCTGCAGGATACTTTTTAAAAGTTAATTTTTGCGCATATAACTGTTTTTTTTTTCCAAAATGAACAACATTTTCAATCTCTTTGATAAATGCTCTAACTAATGAGCATTATATATCTATAGGTGAAAGATCCCCTTTAAGATAACTATTATTAAGCTAGTCACCATCTGCCTAATTACTGCAGGGTGACTAACTATGGTGGTAGTTCCGCTTTAACAGCATTTTCCTGAAAAGTACCTTTACATGAAGAGACAGGAGTGACTGTACAAATCCACAGCTCCACTGACATTAGCCTCTCTAACACCAAAGGCTGTCCATCAGGGTATTCGCCAGAGGGTACAATCCATGTAGTTCATACTAGCAAACACTCTATCTGCAATTGTTAAGACTTTAACACCATCAAGCACCTACCCCATAGCATAAACAGGAAAATGGTGTAAATTTACACAATTTCTTCTGTAGTTTGTTTCATGTATGGTGTTAACCCTTTGAGTGGCAGATAGGGTTTCCACCCAGCCGGTATTTTACCGGCAGGCCGGTAAAAAATTGGCTTCTGTCCAATGTTAAGTCTATGGAGGGAATGCCATGGCCGGTATTTTTTTGAAGAAGAGGTGGCAACCCTAGTGCCAGAAGGGTATCCAACGCATTGCAAAGCAAAAACTATGAATACCCTCTGCCACTCAAAGGGTTAGTGTAGAGGAAAGAATCCACCGAAAAGCATATACACTGCCCCAGGATCCTGCTCTTGGCACAAGCAGTTTCACAAGTGCCTCAGTACACTGGCATTAGGCAGGCAGAGGGCTAGAACATCAATCCCAGCTCCTGTGTTTTGCTCTCAAATGTATATGTACATTCAGCCCATGATTCTTTACTGTACCTTCTCTACAGACCTGGGCAAGCTGTGGTACGCTCAGAGTAGGGTGGAGATTGCCATTCTGTCATTCAGGGACATTATGGTGATGAGAGTACTTCTCTCCAGCTCTATTGCAGCTATGTGGGAGGGGTCAGTATACATCACTGGACATCAGTGTGCAAATTGTCCTTAATCTGGCACACCACAGACCTGCCTATGGGGAGAACTGTCCATTGACTGCTGTGACAGAAAGTGATGCCTGTGGTGGGCTACAAAATAATATACATCATCCTCAAAGCTTAGACTAGTATTACACTTCAATAAAATCGCACTGCAGCTATTTTTTGATGTCAGGATCAAGGCTCAGTTCTGTCTGTAGTGCTTAGAGTTCTGTCTGGAAGCCATTTTCTTGTGGCCCAGCAGATGTGTTTCCTTGAATTCCTTTAGTTTCGTGAGTGCATTGAATTTACACCAGGATGTGTAAGAACTGCAGTGTTTTCCTAAAAAATCATAGTCTTAAAGGGATAGTAATACTTAAAATGTAAAAAAAAATATGTTGTAGGGTTTATCCCCCTGAGTAAAACAAGAGTACTCCCACTGCTGAAAGGGGTTTCATTCAAAAGTTATTAATTTTCAAAGTTGAATTTTTTTAGGTGCAATATCACAGTGGCCTGAAATTGTACAGTGGCGCTGGTCCCGGGACCAGAGCTGTCCATAGGATCATGTAGCAACAGCACCACTGTACAATTTCAGGCCACTGTGATATTGCACCTAAAAAATTCAACTTTGAAAATTAATAACTTTTGAATGAAACACCTTTCAGCAGTGGGAGTACTCTTGTTTTACTCAGGGGGATAAACCCTACAACATATTTTTTTTTACATTTTAAGTATTACTATCCCTTTAAGGGTGAAGATGCATAACCTCCCTCCTTCATTCATACCCTCCATCTGTGCTTTAACCCTGTGAGTGCCAAGGAGTTATGCAACGCATTGCAAAGCGTTGGATGGTGCTCAAAGGGAAAATGTAAAGTTGCACCTCTTTTGAAGCTCTTGGTACCCCTCTGGCACTCAAAAGGTTAATAGGTAGATTTTTTTTTTTTTTTTCTATTGGGTTTCCAATATAGAGATACAAAAATTTAATATGCAAATCAGCTGTAAGATGAACATAGTGAGAAACATGAAATAACACTTTACCCTTCACAATGCCAAACGACCTTCAATAGACATTGATTCAGCGTTAACCCTTTGAATGCTAGATAAGGCATTATTGCTCCAGATAATCTAATCTAAGACAGTTGGCAGGTACACTTATTATCCTAAACGTTATTATAAATGGAGTCCTGGCTCTCAGTAAATCAACGCTCCACAGCTGGGTAAATATAGAAAAAGCCTACAATTTAAGTGAATCAAATTACCCATGTTCAATTTCCCAATGTAAACATTTTATGAAACTTAGTCTGTCCCTGTTCCCCTCCCTCCTCATATCAGCAGTGTTTTGTTGGAATTGTATCAACCCTTTGAGTGCCAAAGAGGTATGCAACACATTGAATGTGCATACCTGGGAACTCTGTGTTGGCGGTTGATTCTCTGGCTTGGTGAAACCCCCAGCAACCACCATCCATCTTCTAATATCAGGCACCCCGTCCACATCATGACATCATTTGGACACCTTTACCCCAGTCCTTCTTGGTACTCTGAGGCTGGGGGCGAGAAGGTTCCCAGGGGGGAGATGCACTAAGGCATGATAAAGAGGAGATAACTTATCTAGTGTGATAAACTCTCCAGTTCCTATGTTATTTTATGGAGCCTCTGCACAAAAACAGTGGTTCTGAACCAAGGTGCTGTGGCAGTTTGGTATACATGGGAACAAGCTTAGGATTCCATGCTTTTTTATGGAGATTATGACAAAAATAGAATATTTGAGTTTCTGATGTATAATTATGGAAATTGTTATGCCCAATATACATGTTTTCTCAATATTATAATGAGACATAAAAATAAATTTCTATTAGACATCTGTGCCCTCCATGATAAATGTCACATGACATTTTAGGTGTGCCCTGAAAACTCCAGATTGCAGGATAGGGGTGCCTTGACCAAAAGCAAGCAAATCACTTTGGTAAAACCTCTCAAGCTGGAGTGATATCAATATAACTGGAGAGTTGATCACACTGGAGAAGCTATCTCCTTTTATCACCATACCTGGGAACTTTCAATATGAGCTGACCATGAGATCATTGAAATATTAACTGATAAAGTCCCCAGAACACAGATTCTAGCATAAGACAAGCATGACCTCTTTTTAATTAACCCCTTAAGGACTATGTGACGTGCTATGACCGTCACTGTCCTTATACCCTTAAGGACCAGTGACGGTCATAGCACGTCACATACTTTTTACTTACAGCGCTCTACCGGGATCACTGTAAGTAAAAACGGGGCCTAAAATTGATCGATCCAAGGCCAGAGCGATCTCTCTTAGGCCTCAAACCGACACGCCGGTACGCGTAACAGGTCACATGTACCGGCGCATCGGCAAGGATCAAAGCAGTCCTTAAGGGAAGGTAACTTCCCTGGACCGCTGGTCCTTAAGGGGTTAAGTTATTTATTTTTTTATTTAGAAAGTGTTTTCCCACAAAGAATACATTGAGATTTCTCTCGTTTCAAGTATGTCCTGGATAGTTATCAGTAAAGGTTTGCATATTTACACAAATTGAGAAACATTATATATTACATGTTATTAAATATACATACACATATGAATATACATATATATGGAATATTAAAATTATATACAGTTACACTCTGTTTTTAGATATATAGAAGCATTTACTTAAGGATTTTAGACTGGGAGCAGATTTGATAATTTCAGGCAGATTGTTCCAGGCCTTTGGAGCTCTGAAGGAGAAGGCGGATCTTCCTGCTTCTTTCTTGTATTGTGGTATTCGTAGCGAGTTGTTAGCAGTGGAGCAGAGGTTATAGTTAGTTTGGACAGCAGGAGTGAGCATACTGCTCAGGTAGTGTGGAACAGTCAGTGAGTTGTTAGTAGTGGAGGTTATAGTTAGTTTGGAGAGCAGGAGTAAGCATACTGCTCAGGTAGTGTGGTAGTTTTCCAGAGAAGTGGTTGTGTACTAAACAAGAAAGGTGAAGGGTATGTCTAGATTTGAGTGTTAACCAATTTACTTCTTTTAGAATATCACAGCGATGAGTAGTATAATTTCATTGAAGGCTAAAGAGGCATAATGAATTATACAGGGTGTCAAGTTCACTAAGATGGATTTCTGGCGCTGGAGCATATACTACATCACCATAGTCTATGAGACTGCTCTAAGCTGAGCAGTGTTACATCAGTAAAAGAGGCAGGAGGGGGATACTTTATCATTCAATTACTCTTGAACTACAACTCTGACAGTACTGAAATAACACTCTCCATGGCCCAAATAATATGAAGATTAATCAAAGCTGCTGTTTTTGTGAAACATTACAATCCCTTTAAAAAGACCCCAAGGAATTTCCCATATTTGAGAGCCTCCGGGGACTTCAGGAACACTTAAAAATGCCCTACTCCTACTGCCTTATTTATCAAGTTAAAGAGAAACAATTCTGGAAGAATTCAACTGCACCGTAGAGTGGAAATGATAATTTTGAAAATTGCTTCTCTAGCATTTAAGGGGTAAAAAAAATATGTAAAGCAAAGGTATTTTTTATTCCTTCCTATAGTGTAACTGGTCTTCTCTAGGACTGCATCACTTTTTAGCTTGATGAATAAGAGCACCAGAAATGACTGCCACCTGTACTGAGTGGCGGAGCATGGCAACAGCTGCAGGGTCAGCGACCTACATATTTTCATGACCTCGTATTCCTTCCTCTTGTGTTTTTGATTATCGAGGCCTCACTAATTAGGTTTTGAAATGTAGTCATTTTGAGAGAGGGAAGAAAAACATTTGGATTTTCTGTGTAGTGCTCCTCAGAGTTTAAGGTTTCAGACACATGATTTTAACCCTGTAAAAGTCTAATGTCATCTTGTTTAACCACATCACTGTTCAAGTTTAAGGCCATTTCGGCTAAAAAGGAGTATTACTGGAAGTAGGAAGATTTGAGTTGTTAAACAGGAAGTAAAGTTATTGTGAAAAAAAAACATTGTGCCACAAATGGAAGATACATTGTACTAAAGTTATTACTGCTCAAGCTGTGTTTTGTTTTTTATATTATTTGCTGTGCCACCTGTGGTCCAGTTTATTGCATCCTATGGGAGAGGTGACCATCAAACTAAAGTTCTCCATGGAATGTTATAGTAACAGTTCAACCTCTCAGTGAACATTTGAAGTATGATAACATTAGAATTAATAACCTCTCAGTAAATGTGGGCACCCTTGTTGTACCCAGCTGGTAAATCCTGCCAATATGATTTGCATTCATAACTAGTGAATGGTGCCCAATGCTGTGTATATGTTTGGGCACAGAAATTTTCACAGGAGTGTCCTGAGAAAATCTCCGCACCTTATTCGCTGCCTGCCACCGGTCTCTGGTACCCTGGCATCCCGGGGCAGTGCAGACAGCGAATCGGGAACCCTTACGAAGTTTCCTATATGATTGGACCGCAGCAGTAGTGAGTCTCGCTGCAGTAATTTTCAAAGGGGATGGGCAGCCCACTCCTGTGAAAATCTCTGCCCCTGATTCGCTGCTTGCCTCCACTCATAGTCCCTGTGCTGTCCTGAGGTTTGTGGACAGCTAATCAGGAACCCTTAGAATTTTTACATATATATAGATACATACTTTACTGAACTTAACAGAGGCTTAAGTACCAAGGATTAAAGCAAACCAACTGCACCATGAGCATACCTGGGAACTTCTTGGTTGGGGCTGCCTGGAGGAGAGCCCTGTGGTGCCGATGAGGTGAGAGAAATTATTCGATTCGCATCGTAAAAGGGGCAGGGTTTAATTGCGAGTGGGGGCGAGACTTCAAAACACTAAAAATAGCTAGAAGAAGGAGAAGGAGGAGAAGAGGGCGTGGAGTGGGAGGAACAGGGTGGGACTGAGCACAAATGGGCAGAGCTTCTGATGAAACTCTCCACGCGCGGAGAATCAGACTTGAGAGTTCCCAGGTACGACCATGGGGCACAAATAAAAATCCCCACTGATAGAAATTGGGCTTTTAACCCCTTGCATGCTAGAGAGGTCTCCAAATTATCTCAAATCCAAGAGCTTACAAGCCCCGTTCAACTAAGTTAGAATTTGGGCATTTTTTTATATGTCTGATGATTTGATCATGAATGTAGCTGATTTGCTCGAGAATTTCTTCTTCTATTAGTTTGTGCATACAGACCCTGTATGTATTGTGTGAAAGTATTACATAAACAGCTTTATGATAACTTAGTATTACTGGGGCTTAAAAGGACACTAAAAAATTGTGTTTTGTAGTGTTTTAAAAAAAAAAAATTATATGGCACAAATACTCTCTCTCAAACTTTTATGGTTTGAGAGATATTCGCATGTATGAATGTCAGATGTAAAGCAGTAGGAGATCCGTGTCAGCCGACACGAGGAGGCTCTTCAGCAGAGCCGCAATAGCGGCCCGAGATCGGGATCTCCTGCTGTCAGTTAGATGTTGATGTCAGGAGAAGGGGAGGGAGGGGGGAACTTTACATGTGAATATCTCTCAAAGCATAAAGGTCTGAGAGATAGGATTTGTGCCACACTACAAAACACAATTTTTTTTTATGGGAAATTACTGTCCCCTTAAAGGGAAACTACCACCTGACACAATCGTTAGCTTCACTAAGTCCCCATCTGGCGACTAGCTTAGTAGCGCTAGTCACCAGAATAATTACCTTATTTAATAGATTTCTCCTCTCTTCCATGGGCGACTGGCAGGACGGAGCGTGGGCATATTGCCATTGTGACGTCCGCTCGCCTGCGCTGTCAGTCCCAGGCAGAGACAAATGGCTCCTAGCATGCCTCCTAAACCCGGTTGGGACTGACAGCGCAGGCGCGCGGACGTCACAATGGCAAGATGTCCGTCCTGCCTGTCACCCATGGAAGAGAGCAGAAATCTATTAAATAAGGTAATTATTAAAAATTGGGAAGCAATACGCTGGACACCACTCTAGCACTCAAGGGGTTAAAATCCCCATTTAAATGAGTAGCAATGTTTATTTCTCCTGTATAGTGTACTTGGTTTACCCTAGTTTGCTTTTGTACATACGGGACACTCGGCTTTATGTATAATAGCAAAAAATGGAGCAATTCTGAGGCAAACCTACTGCCCCCTAGGGGACAAATAAACATTCCAAACATTCCCAGTCATTTAAATGGGGGTTTAATCCCTTGAATGCTAGAGACACATTGATTTGCAATGCCTTGAAGACCTCTCTAGAATTCAAGCTTTTAAAAATTGCCATTTAAATTAACCGTAATGCCTGACCCGTATAATGTAGAAGGTTTGCTGCAGAATTGTTCTTCTCTGTTTTTATAAGTATGGATCAGTGTTTTTGTGCTAATTCTATGACCGTGCCTGCGTGCAAATAGATTCATCACGTAGATCAAATAATGTATCTAAATGACAGAAATTCTATGAGGCATGCAAGTGTGATTTGTGCAGTTCCAGGCCAGAGTCCCTGAGTGCTGAGATTTATATCAGAGGGCCCCGGCCAGCATAATGCTTCAGCTGTGACCTTCCTGTGAAATCCAATCCTCGGCCTACAAATAGCTCCATGCCTCACACAGCTGGGGAAGCAATGCCTTAGGGCTCCCATTCTCCCTCCTCTCATTTCCCCTTCAATCAACTTCTTTATTTTCTCTAGGTCTACTTTCTTTACAGGCCCCTGAATCAGCTGACGGTCAACTACCTGCAGTGTTGTTTAAGGGACAGCGCTGTGTGTGTGTGGCAATGGCCGCATTGATCTTTTGAATGCCAGGAACACAATGGGATGTCCACTATAAGCAAAGGGTTAAGCCTTCACAAAGAGCAATGTAACACTTTCACAGCTGCACAAAGCTTAACCCTTTGAGTGCTAGAGGGGTATCCTTTGCATTGCATTGGCTACCTTTTTGGCACTCAAAGGGTTTATTCTTTGAATGCCAAAGAACACTCCAAAAAACACTTCTCCAGTACACTGTGGGTTAATCCTTAGAGTGCCACGAGGTGTGGTTACCACCCTGGAACTAAAGGGGTTAAAATACAAAAAAGTGTACTAATTAATTGGTGTTACTTCATCCGCTGGCATTAGCAACATTATAAAATTACAGGGCTCAGTGTGCCGGTCCCTCTGGGCTTCTGCTCCCTAGAACTGCTAAAACAAAAAGCCTCCTACCCCCATTCCATTGCCCCATCCTATTCCTACAGCAGCACTGTACATGTCAGCAGAGGAGTGGAGTGCCCATCCAGCAGAGGAGTGGAGTGCCCATCAATAATGGCTCTCCAGTCTCTGACCCAGCCCCGCCCAGCCTATGTGCCTTGTTGTGTTAATTTCACTTCCTACATCAGAAAATGTTACCCTTCCCTGCTCTCCTAGATAAGGACTAGAATCCCTTTTCAGCATCATGGGCTGTAGGAGTTGGGAATAAAAATATGGGGCCAAGTTACTAATTGGTGATTTCTGATACAGTTGTTGAGAGATGAACGTAGACTCAGGTCCTGTTCCACGGTCTGAATCCAGACCAATTCTGAGCGATTTCATGGTTATCGTGGCAAACCAACAGCAGAGCCCCACAACCAGCAGAGGACTCTCACAACACCACTCTATTAATCAAAAGACTGAGGATGGTTAAAGGGATAGTAACAGTTAATATGTCCAAAACAATGAATTGTAAGGTTTATCCACCTGAATACATCAAGGTTAGCCCCCTGTGTAGAGGGGTTTAATTCAAAAGTTACTGCAGTTACTGAAGTTGTTAAGTGCAAAATCTCAATGGCCTGAAATGTTTGAGTGGCGCTGTTGCTACACCATTCTATGGACAGCTCTGGTCAGTTGACCATAAACCTGCATAAGATGGTGTAGCAACAGTGCCACTGTAACCTCTCAGGCCATTAAGATATTGCACTTAACAATTTAAACTTTGAGCTGCAATAACTTTTGAATAAAACACATCTCAGATATCTGAGTGCCCTTTAATACATAGTTTTTTTTGCATATTAAAGTGGGCCAAATAAGAGCATCAAGCTAATGCAATCCAATCAGGAGTCCAGTGGTTAGTTATGTGCAGACTGGTACAGTTATGAAGCAGAAAAATACACTATTTAACCTCTTGGACATTACAGTGGAACTAACTCCCCTGCAAGATGTAGCCTTAATTAAAGGGCTACAATCCGTGATAACTCGCTGTGTTATTTTTTTTTTTTTTTTTTTTAAACGTGTTATTAAAGAGTAATCCGTTAATTCCAAAAAGTACCTGGTGACGTCTTCCCCCCGGAAAAGGGCATTGCGCATGTCAGCACAAAGCCGATGGGCTCTCTTGTAACTCCTCCTGGCTACACGAAAACCTACATCACCAGCTTTAGATTCTCCTGCTGGTCCGAGAATCTAAAGCTGATGATGTAGGTGTTTTCGTGTAGCCGGGGGGAGTTACAAGAGAGTCGATCGGCTCCGTGCTGACATGCGCAATGCGCTTTTCCGGGGCGAAGACGTCACCAGGTGCTTTTTGGAATTAACGGATTACTCTTTAATAACACATTTAAAAAAAAAAAAAAATAATTACACAGCGAGTTATCACGGATTGTAGCCCTCTAATTGAGGCTACATCTTGCAGGGGTGTTAGTTCCGCTTTAAAATGGTATTTCAAGATTAACTGGATCATAAAAACATAATGTTGTTATCCCTTCTTAAAAAATTAATAAAATCTGTGTAATCTGCAGCACATGATCACAAACACATATTTCATTTATTCTTAATAAATAACACATTAGGGAGCTTATTTATCCCTGTCACTCCCCAGTTGCTCCTCAAATGTTAAAAACGTTCAGTTGCTTTTTCTTATTTTCCACTTTCTCTGAATTTCTCTGGGTCACGTAAATTCAGCCTGTCTCCTCCTCCTGCTGCCCTTTCCGCCTTTAAGGTATCTCAGAAGCAATAGTGCGGTATTGTCTGTAAGTGGCCTTAGATAAAGTAACTGCCTCTCTGAATACTAGAGCAGTGGGTGCCAATCTCAGTAAATTAATTGACACTTGTCTCTCATTACAAACTAGACAACACAATTTACCAAATGGTACCTATATAGGCAGCTCATTTTTACAGATGCTACCTGCAAATACATTACATTATTTAACTCAGTATTATTGTTAGGTGATGGTGTTGGTGTTCCAGTGCGTTTCACACTCCACTGGTCCCAAAGGGTTAATAGAGTGACCTTTTACTGTTCGCGGTAATGTTCCTTTATCTCATTCACTGCTTATTGTGCTGACTGACCCATCTTCTCTCACTGTGGGAGACAGCCTGCTTATAAACAGTAACAGTAACAGCATCCACAAACCAGCCACTATCACACAGATTTGCACGGAAGGAACAACCTGACAGCTCCCCCTGAGCTCGTTTGGACCTTTTAGCTCTGTGCATGCTCTTATGAATGCTTTCCTTTGAGTGTTCTGGAATGTCCCCTTTCAGGGAATTATAGTTGCATGGTAGCACAGCTATAGCTACAGTTGTAATGATGCTTCTGTGTAAAAGGAACACATGCCTAAATATGGTCTGGGGCTATAGCCATCATACAAATCCTAAACCTGTTTTCCGAGGCCTAAAATCTAGTTTTACATATAGTCTGAGGGAGCAGCCATTTCCGCCTTTTCCAAGGAATACAGTGTCACAGCAATCTAGAGCTGATTGTCTGTAAATGGGCTGTGATAAGATTGCAAACTTCCTGAATTCAAGAGCAGCGTGCACTAATCACAATACCTTAAATTACTTTAGGTCTTATTCCATATACATACTAAGGGAGCATTTTATAAGCGTGCACTTGCATATGGATAACTCCTCCCTACTGCCTCCCCTGGGTGTGTCTGGGAGGGGAAAAAGGACAATCTTGCCTTCTATGTGTAGAAGATTGGCTAAAGACATGTTAGCACAATGTTGTTTATCCAAGGTTCTAATAAGAGTTAATTTACTTTGGCAAAATTAAGTCAACAAAATAATAATATGTTGAAGTATTAGTTACAAATACTGCACTTTGACCCTCTGAGTGCCCAAGGTTACCCAAAGTTATCCTATTGAAATGTTGCCCTCTAGTTGGCAACCAACCAAATGCTGAGTTAAATATGCCACCTGCATATAAATGGTGAAATCAGAATGTCCCCTGCATAAAAAGGGCAAAATGCTAATGTAGCAGATTAGAATAGTGTCCGCTTCAAAAGGGCTTAAATGTCATCATAGTCTCCATCTAAATATGCTGAAAAATTCCATGGTGAAGCGTCTTGAACTGTAGAGGTAATGACACTGAACTCGCACTGTCGTTACCTCTACAGCTCGAGATGATTCACCAGGGAATTTTTATACAGTGAACCATGCAATGCATGCATACCTCTCTAGCACTCAAAGGGTTAACATGGAGTTTGGAAAAAATATAAAAGTTGTTCTTGTAAGTTTAACCCTTTGAGTGCTGGAGAGGTATCAATCGCATTGCACTTGAAGTAGATGTAGATGCGGGGGGGGGGGACCTGAAACACAGGTGAGGCCAAAGAAGGCTGCCTTTGTCAGAAGCTCCCGGGGTCCTAATGTTACTCTCTCTATTCCTATAATATTAGCATAAAAGTGCTACCTTTATTGGCTAACTGAGCAGCTTTAGAGTGCAAGCTCTCAAGACAACTTAGGTCTCTTCGTCAATCACGTTATCGAATGAGAGCTTTCATTGTATATCATACCTGACAAAGAGAGCTAAATTGTATTGAAAGCTTTCAAGCAACTCAGCAAATAAAGGTATCACTTTTACCCTGCCAGTCTCCTGCTTTTTCCATGGCTAAGCCGGTAGCACCTTCCACCTATATTTCTGTAATGAGAACATATTCCTGATAATCTAATCTACTGCACATCACTGCTAGCCAGCCAATACAAATCCAATGCAGCTGGAGGGCTGTAGGTTGGTAAATTCTGATGGGTTTTTTTCCAGTGACTTTTGTGCTAAGTACTGGATAAAGGCTGGACATCTGAAATGTGTATACAGTTGTATTCAAAAGTCTGGGCACCCCTGGCCAAGTTACATGTTAGTGAAAAAAAAACAATTTCTTCAGAGAACAAACTTAAACTTGACATATTTCTGCAAATTGTAATGAAAGATTACTAAGTTTTTGCTGAATTTAACAGACTGAAAAAATGAAAACAGAAAATGTGGCATGTGAAAATGTTTGGGCTCCCCTCCAGTTGATATACTAGTGTTAATTATTGTAACGTCTCAGAACTTAATTGACTCATTAAGCCTTAATCCGAATTATGTGAAGACAGTTGCAGAGCTTAATAAATTCCCTGACTCTTAGTACATCTCAGGGTTGTGCTTACACTCAACAACAAAGGGCTCCTCTAAGCTGCTGACTGAGGATCAGAAAAATAATGATAATTGACTCTTAAGGTACGCATACACAGGACGATTTTAATTCTAGCCGACCAGCGATCAGATTGCTGGTCTGTTCTGCCCACACACACACACACACTGATTAACTGCTTATCTGATTGTGTGTGGGGCCATGCAATCATATCTGAACGACCTGACGTCAGAGCCGCATGTTGAGGACAATCACACAGCAATCTGATCTTCAGACGATCAAAATTTCCAAGCCAGACTGACCAACCAAAAATGACGATTTGGTCATTTGGATCACATTCTTCCCTGATGAAGATGATCTCACTATTTCTAAACTAGGAATATTCTGCAAGAAAGAGTTGGAAAATATTCCTAAAGCAAGAATAGACTGTTTACTGGCTAAGAAATGTTTAGAGGCTGTGATTTCCATATAAGGGGACCGATAGGGTGCCCAAACTTTGCACATGTTACATTTTATATATGTTTTTTCAATGTATTAAATTCAGCAAATAAATACTTACCTGTGAATTAAAATTTGCAGAAATATGTCAAGTTTAAATTTCTTTGTTGCAGAGGTTGTGTTAACATTTTTTCACTTACACAGTCAACAAAACATGTAATTTGGCGAGGGGTGCCCAAACTTTTGAATGGGACTGCATATGACCCAGGAGAGATGAAATGAGTAGAGATACAATAGACCATAAATATAACTCAAATGCAAACAGAAGTGGGAGTTGGGCTACAAGTTTACCAATAGTAGAACAAGGGGTAGCAGAGTAGGACTGGGATACCTGATGGATTCTCACCGAGTTACAATCATCATCATCGTCTTTCCTTGACAGACAGTCTCTGTGTTGCAATCAAGTAAATGATACCGATTCATGGTGCAGTGTGTATTTGTGCATCTTGTGCCTTTAAATTCACTCTGCTGTTAGGTAAGTATAGTCTGACAGCAGAGTGAATTTAAAGCCACAGGATGCACATTTTCACCATGAGGAGATGCACAAACACACTGCACCATGAAACTGGTTTAACCCCTTAAGGACCAGCAGTCCCGGGGTGTGTGGTTCTTTAAGGACCAGACAGGGAATTTCGGCGTACCGCCCCACGTGACTGATCATGTGTGCAGGCACGCCGAACAAGGGACTGAAAGAGATCGCTCCGGTCTTGGAGCGATCGACTTCAGTCCCCAGTGTTACTCACAGCACTCCTGAAGGAGACGGTGAGTAAAAGTACGTGATGTACCAGGACTGTCACTGGTCCTTAAGTGCCGGACCAGTGTGACGGCCAGGGTACGTCAATGATCCTTAAGGGGTTAATCACACCAGAGACTATGTACTTCTTTCCTGATCAAGAGGCTGTACTCTACTATCTAAACACAGCAGGAAATAAGGGGGAGATGCACTAAGGTGTGATAAAAAGATGATAAAGCAGAGATGACTTCTCTAGTGATATCACTTCTCCAATTCCTATGTTATTCTATGGAGCCTATGTACTAAGATTTCTCCAACTTTAGAAATCTTAGTGCATAGACTTCATAGAATAACATAGGAAATGGAGAAGTGAAATCAATGGAGAAGTTATCTCCACTTTATCCCCGCTTTATCATGCCTTAGCATACCCCGCTGGGGAGTATAATTGCTGCAAATCGCATCACACGAGTAGGAGGGAAGTGGGAGGAACTCGGTGGGAAAAAGAAGAATTGGACAGAGTTTTAAGGAAAAATCCCCACAGCCAGAGAATCGATCTCTGCCCTGGAGACCTGGTGATGTACACTCAAAACCAGAATCTCCAGGGCAAATCTGGAGAGTTCTCATGTATGTGCCTTAGTGCATAACATCCAAAGGTGTGCAAATTAAATGTGAAGCCACCAGTAGGTGCAAAAGCAGAACAAGCAATTTTGTGTATTTTAAGTTTTATGAGATTCCTGGAACCCTATCAAACATTGCTCTGAATGTTACAGAACAGCATGCTGCATTTTTGCATTAGATATCCTGTTATATTGACCTTCACACCCTGTACTTTATTACATATTTACATGTCTGTGTAACTGTGGACTACTAAGAATGTCATTAATAGAACAAAACCGTATAAATAAATGAGAATTTTAGTCTTACCTGTTAAATCCTTTTCTCTTAGTCCATACAAGTTACTGGTAACGTTGGTAGGCGATCCGCCCCTTTAAGTAGGCAGGAACAATTCTAGAAGTGAATGCAGGAGGTGGAGCCTACCTTCCCTCCTTGGCTGCAGCTAGCCAATCAGCTCCAGTAAGATTTGAGACACTAACTATTGACTAGATAGTGAAGGAAAAGAAGACTCCTGTGAGCATGACCCCGAAGGACCCCCACGGTCTGCCACGGGAAAGCAAGCATGGTCCCTTGACAGGGTGGGAGACCAGTAACCTGTATGGACTAAGAGAAAAGGATTTAACAGGTAAGACTAAAATCCTCTTTTCTCTGTCATCCAATACAGGTTACTGGTAACTTTTGGATGTTCAACCATTGAGTTTTCCAGAGGCGTGAAGTAAGAGAAGGACCAGGCGCAAGGCCCCCAAAATCACCAGAGCAGATATGAACCTCTGGAGTTCCCTGGTGCGAGCCATGGCAAATGGGACCGCTTCTGTGGTGAAGATGAATTTCCCCATGAGAGAGGACAGCTTCTTGGCTGGAACTGGATCGTGAGCCAGAACAGCAGAAACCCTGTGGGCGATCTGGTGAGCCACCTCATCCGTGAGAAACACCATGCTCTCCTGAGTGTCGAAGAGAAGGCCCAGGAAGACCAGACACTGGGATAGGACAAGATCCGACTTGTACATGTTGATGATCTACCCGTGATGGGGGAGAGCATGAATGCATTCCTGAACCTGCTGATGAAGAAGTTCCGCAGATGGGGCTTTCAGAAGCAGGTCATCCATGTATGGAGTAACTCTGATGCCTTCCCGATAGAGGATAGATACTAAAGCTCTCAGGACACGGTTGAAGACTTGGGGAGCTGTAGTCAGACCAAAGGGAAGAGCTGAAAACTGAAAGTGCCCTCGGTCGCAGGCAAATCTGAGATACTGCCGACTATCTGGATGAATGGCGATGTGTAGATACGCATTCTGAAGATCCAGAGAGGCAAGGAATTCCCCTGGGGACATAGCAGCAATCACCATCCTTAGGGACTCCTGGTGATAATCAGTCTTGATCACAAAGGAATTGAGATCCTTCAAATCCAAAATGGGACAACGGCCGCCGTCCTTCTTGGAGACAACAAAGAGGTTTGAGTAAAAACCCTTACCTCTGTCCCGAATTGGAACAGGTTCCAGAACATCCTTGTCCAGGAGGGCCTGGATAGCGTGATTGAACAGATGGCGTTTCTCTATGCCCTGGGGCATATGAGAGGTGAAAAACCGAAAGGGAGGAAGAGAGATGAAAGGGATCCTGTACCCTTCTGCCACCACCTGTAAAACCCACGGGTCTGCCACTGAATCCTCCCAGACGCTGTGGTAGTGACGCAGACGGCCACCCACAGCCGAGAGGGGACCTGGGTTCGGCAAGTCATGCCGAGGAAGGCTTGGAAGCCTTAGGCTTGGAGGAGACCTTGTGCTTCCATTGCTGTTTGGGCTTGGAGAAGGAATGCGGAACTGAGGGAACCGCCTGGTTCGGCGGATGTGTCTCAGTCTGGAAGGAACGAAAAAGCCGATTACGCTTGAGAGGCGTCTTCTTCCTGTGGACCATAGGAAGAAGGGTACTCTTGCCCCCTGTGGCCTCACTAATCAGATCCTTAAGAACTGCCTCAAACAAAGAGGTGCCTTAAAAAGGCAATGAGAGCAAAGCTTTCTTGGAAGCAGTGTCAGCAGACCAGATCTTGAGCCAAAGAGCTCATCTGGCAACCACAGACATGTAAGAGTAAGAGAATGGTACAGCAGTACTACTAAATATGATGACCGATCTGAGCTGCTTCTGAAAGGAAACATCCTTTAGTGGTCTAATATCACATAACCCATGGTTCACTTCACTCCGCCATACATCAGCACCCTTTTCCAAAAAAAAAAAAACCCACCAAAAAACATTATTCTAATAAATCTCATAAATGCAGCCAATGCATTAATTTCTTCGCATTGGAGCAACAATACTACCGCTCAAAAATAGAATGGATTCAAAGAGTAGAGAAGACCAGAACAATGGAAGCACTCACACTTTCATACCAAAATAGATTTAGTTCTTAAATTCTTACAATGACACAGAATCTAGAGGAGGTTGACTTACTGACTAAGAATTCTACCACTTGTTAACATTTGTCAGGTCCTACCTTGATGTCACTAGTGATATTATATACTGTTTGCAATTATCCTGATATGGAAACTGTGATCCAAAACTTGGCTCTCGGGCATGGTTCACACCAAAACTATGTTATGTCTTATTTCTGTGATTTGCAACTCAGTATCTTGAAATATTTTCTCCCCTTAAACCCTTCTCTGAGTTTCTTCTTTCTGTACTCAATAAACACAGACTAGAAAAAAGTTATTTTAGGAGAAACTTGCATTTTTGAGAGTTTCACTTAGAAGAGCCAAGTGTCACAGTTACTATCTTTCCATAGATGGATGTACCAATAGTTCTACCCGAATGTAAAACATCTTAAACTCAAGCTGTCAGGTAACACAGAAGGTCAGCTCTGTTATAACTTCTGAAATTAAAGAGAAAAAAAATACAGCATATGAATGGAGTCCACCATTCAAGAGTTAAACCAATAATGTTTTTGAAATCGATAGTGTTTGGTCAACAGATGCTTTAATCTCAACTCACACAAATTTCTATAATCGAGTGCTTGCAATCAGGAACTCTGTGGATGCCTCATCGATCTAAGACAAACTTTATTCGAATCAGACCGGCACAATCCAAATGTGTCACTGTGCATTGGGATTATTTGGTGACCAATGCATCTCAGAAATTTGAAAAAGTAAGTAAACGGCAATAGTACCCCATACATAAGACCTCACTGCCCCTGTCGGATTTGTAGATTTGCATGTAGCCATATAAAAAATGTCTTTATGGAACAAACAGCTACAAAATCTCTTGGAGAACCTCACATTTTGTTATGCAAAATGGATTTGGGCCAAATTTTGCATGACGTCCAGTAAGACTTAATCTCTTAAACCGAGCAGCAGGTGCAAAATTCATACAGGCCATTAGGATTTTCTGGCCATAGTAAGGTAAGTGATGGGATTACTGTTAGGAGAGGTTAGTGTTGCATTGTGGACCTCTCTAGCATTAACCCCTTAAGGACCATGCGGTCCAGGGGTTGACAGCACAGGAGGACAAACAAGATTTTTTGTGTGTGTGTTTGTAGAGTCGGTATATAAAAACGAACACACGTACCGACTCTCCGCTGGTGAGGCTGAAACAGGCTGCTCTGATCTCAGTTTTAGGCTCTCCCAGTGATACAGTGCACCTTGCAGGCTCGCTGGTATAAAAAAAAAAATATAAATCATGATGTGACAGGACTGTCACTGGTCATTAACACAGGCACCGTAGTAATGGTCCTGACATGTCATCAGTTATTAAGGAGTTAAAAGCCAAATTTAAATGAAAGTGGACATTCACTTCTTCCCTATGGTGCAGCTGGTTTACTCCAGATTGGCTCACCCTTATCTTAATCTTAATGAATACAGCTCATAAACTCAACTTACAGCTCATCTTCCTGAAACCAAACTCTGCATTAAATGGAACTTGCACCTTAACCTTTTGAGTGCCTATGTTAGCCAAAAGACCAGCAAATGTACATTTAAGAAGATATTCACACTTGTTACCATATTCTAATTACAGTACCTGTGCAGTACCAGTGACCTTTCATATGCTAATGAAGCTCTGTGCAGTACCAGTGACCTTTCAAATGCTAATGAAGCTCTGTGCAGTACCAGGAAATGTTCACTTTCACTTTTCCCAGAAATAAAAGTGTGAATATCTCCTACACTATACATCTGCTGGACTTTGGGTTAAAGTGACACATAGGCAGTTTTAACCCCTTGCAGTTAAGGATCATAGAGCATTTTTTTTGAGCATTTGATTCAGGGGTCCCCAAATTCCATGACATGCCAGGATGTCACTGGTCCTTAAGTGCAGAACCGTTATGACGGTCCTGGCATGTCATGGGTCCTTAAGGGGTTAATGCAGTTTTCAAATATGTAAACTGGAATTAAGGTGGAAGTTCCACTTAAACCCTTTGAGTGCAATCAAGCTGCACTGCAATACCTCTCTGGCACTCAAAGTGTTAAGAATACTATATAAGAGACGGGCAACCTGTGGCCCTCTAGCTGTTGAGAACTACAAATCCCAATGGCTGTCAGGGGATGATGGGAAATGCAGTCCTTAATAACTGGAGGGCCTCAGGTTCCCCAGTCCTGCTATATAACCTCTGTCCTTAACATACGTGAAAGCCAGGGGCTGATGCGCAGGAATGGGACAAAGGAAAAAATGCTGGGATGTTAGGGAATGTTAAAGTCATTACAAACAGCACAGACCACCATGGCTGCCAACATAAACGCAGCAGACACGAAAGGCAGAATAACTCCTGGCAGATGATGTGCAGTAATCTTATTAAACTAATGATCCAGTTGTTGTTTAGATTTGGGAGTTGCACTTGAAAACTGACAAACTGGAAACCCTAATGACTCAGTATTTACAAATGCAGTGGTTTTCAACCCTTTCCTCTGGGTGCCTAACAGGCCACGTCTTTAAAGGGATAGTAATACTTCGTTTTATCTTTATTTTATTTTGTAGACATTAAAAAAACACGAAGAACGATATAAAAGTCTTATCTCTCAAATCTTTATGGTTTGAGAGATATTCACAAGCAAAGTTTCCCCTCCCGCCCCTTTTACCTAGTGTAAGCCATCTCTTCTCTGATGTGGAATGCAGTCCATAGACCAGACAGATAACAGAAGGAGACAATCTTCTTCCTATGAGAACAATGAAATCCCTGCCCCCCTTGACAAGTTTTTCAGGTTTTTTCCCCTTATCTTAATTGAAGATTGTCCCTCTCTGCAGTCTACCTGGGCACCTCCCTTCTGCTCTGGCTGAGAAGTGTTACATCAGTAAAAGGGGCTGGAGGGGGATACTTTGTCATTGAATTACTCTTGAACTGCAACTCTGACAGAATTGAAATAACACTCTCCAAAGTCCAAATACTATGATGATTAATTAGAGCTGCTTTTATTATGAAACATTTCTATTCCTTTAAGACTTCCCTGATTGTGCACAGGTGAGTTAATAAGGGGTATCTTCATTTAATTAGGATTCTTTTACAAGACAGGAGGCTCCTATTATGCTTAATCTCTTTTTTCTGTCTCCAGTAGCAGCAAAACTAAACGTTGTATTACAGCCAGAAAAAAGATTCAAATTCAAACAGATAACCTCACTCCTCCACCAACCCCCTTACAGTGCCCCCCATAAACTGTGTAGCTGAATCTCTTCCTTCCTCTTTCTTTGCTGCTCCAGTGGAAGGATAAGTACTATTCAGCTTATTAATTTTTTTTTTTATTTCTTTTGCCTATTATTGCAATAGGTGAAATATTGTTTCTTTCTCTATTAGAGCTTATAAAGTACCCTTGGGACTCTGAGTGCCACCTCATTCTACTTTTGGTTTAATGCCTTCTTATGTCTCTAAATTTGGGCCTTTTTCTCATGCCTGTGCCCTTTTTATGCTTGCTTTGGCGTTTTTTCTTTATCACCTGGTGTTTCCTTTTTTTATCTCTAAGTCTGTTATCGGTTGTTGGCCTTGCTCCGTCAGTGCTCTCTGAGCAGACAGAGGCAATGCGCATGCTCAATGTTGATTCATCTTCCTTACCCAATTGTAGTTGCAGCGGCCATCTTAAATGAGGGCGGCGAGCCCTTTTCAGTGTATCTGCACATGTGCGGACTTTCTATGCGTTATTCCAAAGCTGCCTTAGTAAAAACCTGCTGCCAGCTTCTCTCACACAACTCACTTGCATTTTGGAAATATAATATTGATATTTTTGTGGAGAATTCAATGGAGGAAGACTCCTTATTGAATTTACAATTGTCTTATTGAATTTTATTATAAATTTAAGTTGAAAATTGTTCCATTCATTAGATTTCAAAATCCCCCCCCCCCTTTTATTTGGAAAAATATTTTCAATTATGTCTTTCCACAAGCCTAATTCTCCATATCCACTCCCACCATTAAACCCAAAAGAATCCCACCCCTATCAATATCGAGAATCGTGGGTCTACTATCTACTTCAATCCAGGCAATCTTTCCAGGCCCCTTACATTACAGAGCTCTACAGAGTTTGAAAACCCTACATCTTCGGAAAGGTTCAAATTATACGGATTTTGTTCCTCTCTCAATAGAAGTGAGAGAAGAACTAGTATGAAGGCTAGACCACATGGAAGCCTGGAACGGCGGTCTTCGGAGAAAATCCGGATCTTGTAATAGAATCTGATGCCAGTTAGACAGGTTGGGGAGCTCACTGTGGAGAAATTACCACAGGAGGGGAATGATCAAGTATGGAACGGGACCTGCATATCAATTGCTTGGAATTGCTAGCAGGTTCTTTTGTAACTCAAAGTCTAACAAAAGACACCTCAAACTGTTGTATTCTCCTCAAGATGGACAATGTATCAGCAGTAAGATACATCAATCATCTAGGAGGTACCAAGTCCAAAACCATAGCCAATCTGGCCAAACAGTTCAGGAATTTCTGTCTGGACAGGAATATATCAGTTCAAGCAGAATATCTTCCGGGGTGATCGAATAAGATAGCAGATTGGAACTCCAGATATCTGAAAGACTACAGCGAATGGAAGCCCCACAGATCAATATTCAAGAAAATGCATGGATTATGGGGTCCTTTGGAAATAGACCTTTTTGCGTCATGGCTAAACAAACAACTACCCAAATTCTTCTGTTGGAGACCGGACCTGGAAGCTCTAGCAGTAGTTGCTTTCCTTCAATCTGGGAAAGCATATAGAACGATAAATTACCTATTGGCCAACATCCATTAGTATGTAAACTGATGAAAGGTAATAGATTGACTAAGCTTCCCATGCCAAAATACTCTACACTCTGGGATGTGAATTTGGTGCTTCGATTTTTAGAATCCTGGCTGGATAATGATAAACTATCCTTGAAACAACTTTCAGCTAAACTGACATGCTTTTATTTCTCGTATCTTGTAGACGGGTCAGATGTCCGAGTGTTAGACATTAGAGGCAGATCCTTTATTCCAGGAGGTGTTAGATTCTCTATCTATGATAGAATAAAAAACTTTAACTAAAGAAATTTTCTACCCATCTACCCATCTTTCCATCAGAATCCACTACTTTGTGTAATCCATCATTAGACCTGAGAATCTCCATCAACTTGTTATCTCTTTTTGGTACCTCATCTTCCAGTCTCTTCCACGACGTTAGCATGTTGGGTTAGGTGTATAATGCAATTATCTGATATTAACGTCTCCTTATTTGGAACACATTCATCTAGAGGGGCTATAGCATCAAAGTCTTTTCCTAACGGGAGATAGTCTAACAGATATATTTAAAGCGGCAGATTGGTTTAGGGAATCTACCTTTAAATCCTTTTATTGTAAACCAATATCTCATATTGCTCATAATGTTGTTGATCAGCTTTGAACTAGTATAATAGGAGCCTCCAGTCTTGTAATAAAATTTGAGGATTTTCCCAATTATGTGAAGGAAAGTCAGGATTTTATTAAAGACAAGGAAGTGAATATTATCCCTCCCTATTATACCCACCCTATCACTTGTTTTCTGTTTTATTTTAGGATTATTCTCTACAAATAAGACGAAGAGCATACTACGGAACAGTCAGGTTCGATTCTATGATGGAAGATATTGCTGCTTTGTTTACCTATACAAGTTGAATGCCTATTGTGTTCCAATTTGACCCCTTAACAACCATTTATGGTCCTGGCACGTCATGGATAAATTTGCGTTAAGGACCCATGACGTTCTAGGGCAGTCATGGAATTCAGGGCTCCACACACAGCTGCATGCCATTCAGGGAACCAGATGCAAAAAATAAAAAAAAAAGGTCCGTGGTCCTTAAGTGATGGCCGCGTGCACGATCAGCCGTACTTAAGGGGTTAAAGACCACATCAAAGAAAGAGGAACAAAGAGATTCAAGTACACAGTTTAGGGGGGGCAATATAAGGGGATTGGTGGACTATATTTGGAGGGGTGGGATTATCTGTTCTGGCTATAATACAACATTTCGTTTTGCTGCTACTGGAGATAGTAAAGAGAGATTAATCATAATATTCACCTCCTTGTCTTTAATAAAATCCTGACTTTCCTTCACAGGTTAGTTAATCAGGGATGCCTTCATTTAATTAGGATTTCACTGATTGTGCACAGGTGAGTTAATCAGGGATGCCTTCATTTAATTAGGATTTCACTGATTGTGCACAGGTGAGTTAATCAGGAGCTCCATCAGTTAATTAGGATTTCCCTGATTGTGCACAGGTGAGTTAATCAGGGCTCCATCATTTAATTAGGATTTCCCTGATTGTGCACAGTTGAGTTAATCAGGGCTCCATCATTTAATTAGGATTTCCCTGATTGTGCACAGGTGAGTTAATCAGGGCTCCATCATTTAATTAGGATTTCCCTGATTGTGCACAGGTGAGTTAATCAGGTGTTTCATAATTTAATTAGGATTTCCCTGATTGTACACAGGTGAGTTAAGGATATGGACTAAGAAGAGGAGAGGATTGGGAACAGCTGAACATATTTTAACCCCTTAAGGACCAGCGTTCCTTGAAGGTAAACTTGACCTGTTACGTGTACTGGCGTGCAGAGTGGGGGTCTGAGAGAGACCGCTCCGGTCTTGGAACAGTCAGTTTCAGACCCTGTTTTCCCTGTGGAGCGATGTAAGTAAAACATACATGACGTGCCAGGACTGTAACTGGTGCAAGTGGTAGATTCAAACATTCTACCCCGTTGGACTGGATTTTTTTACCAGGCTCTGCCACTGGATATTCTACAGGTACTGCTACATCACACACATACTAACCTCCCACCTCCCCAAAGCAGGGACAGAGAGAGTGGGAGAGAAAGGTGGGAGGAGGAGGAGGGAGAGATACACTCAGAATTTATTCATAGTGCCCATTAAAGCCTTATGCCTAAATTAAGTTAACCCTTTGCAATGCGGTTTGAGAGATACAACTTTTGCAGCACTATAAAATGCACAATAGTTTTCACTGGACATGACTAACCCTTTAATTTATGCAGTAACCTGTTTTGAGACACTGTACCAAAGACTTTTGCAAAATCCAAGTATACCACATGAACAGCAATTCCCTTGTCCAAATTACTACTCACTCTTTCATAAAATGCAAGTAAATTAGTCTGACATGATCTATTCTTCATGAAACCATGCTGATTCCTACTAATAATATTGTTTGCTCCTCTAAAATGTATATGAACCAGTTTGAGCCTCTTTTATTTTTAGGTCTTTCACTTTAAATAATTACCTGATAACATTTCTAGATTGTAAAACCACCAAAAAGTTGTCAGCAAATACCAAGATAGCACAATCATAACACAAAGAACATGTTTCTCACATCAAATGATGCCCTGAGGCAGCTGAAACAGAAGTGGTGAAATTATGGAATTCCAGTGGAAATTCCAACTGACGCAAGTGGTGATAAAAATAATGTAGAAAAACAATACAGTTGGTAAATGAAACCTTATTATTGTAATTAGCATTGCTTTAGAACGCATCAAAATGATCTTACATGCATGTAAATACCCTGTACTCCACTTTAGCACCTGTAAAAATTAATTTTGTTTCCAAAGGCCTAAAATCTACTCTTACATGCGCTGTGTGGGGGCACCCAATTCATACTATTTGCATTATCAATAGCAGTCTTAATAGGTTCAGTAGTGATACTGCAGGATTGTCTGTAAATGGCCTGAAATGAGGTAACAGCCTTTCTGAATGTTAATTGCCTTAGATTGTCTCTCATTAGAAACAGCACAAACTTAACCCTTTGAGTGCCAGGGAGGTATCCAATGCATTGCATACCTCTCTGGCACTCAAAAGGTTAACCAAATGGTGCTTGAAAGGGTTAGTAATATATTGAAGCTATTACAAAAATAAACTAAACGATCCCAGTCCCATCTCTCAAATCTTTATGGTTTGAGAGATATACGATGCTAAAGATTCCCCCTCCCATGCTTTCCCTGATGTCGGCTGTAAAGCTGACAGCAGGAGATGCATGTCGGCCGACTCGAGGAGGCTCTTCAGCAGAGCTGAAATAGCGCAATGTAAAAATAAATACTTAATTGGAACGGTCTACAAAGTGTCCCTAAGTGGCACACTTTGTAGACCGTTCCAATTAAGTATTTCTTTTTACACTGCGCTATTTCACCTCTGCTTAAGAGCCACCTGCTTGTCCCGGGACAGGATCTCTTGCTGTCAGCTTACAGCTGACATCAGTAAAAGGGGAGGGAGGGAGAGGAGGCTTTGAGCATCGTATATCTGTCAAACCATAAAGGTTTGTGAGATGGGACTGGGATCGTTTAGTTTATTTTTGTAATAGCTGCAATATTAATTTTTTCATATAACATTACTAACCCTTTAACCCTTTCAGTGCCAGAGGGGTACACAACACATTGCTTTGCAATGCGTTGCGTACCCCTCTGGCACTCAAAGGGTTAAATGGACAGTTTACACATGCATTAACAGAATATTTAGGATTATAGTTTAGGGATCTAACCTAAAACAAGTAATTTTACAGATGCGAATTTAAAAAGTACATGATATTTAAAGGTATATTAACCAATTTAGTTTTTAGGTCTTCATGTTCTGTTAAAGGGACAGTAATGCCCCAGAAAAGTTTTCTTCAGTTTTGTAGAGGTTAAAATAATAAACAATATGCTATAAATCCGATCTCTCAAACCGCTATGGTTTAAGAGATATCTGCGTTCAAACTTCCCCTCTCTCTCCTCTTCTCCTGATGAGAGCTGTAAAGCTGAAGCAGGAGATTCGAGTTGTACGACTCGAGGAAGCTCTTCAGCAGAGACGAAATCTCGTTATTTCAAAATAATTACTTCATTGGAAAGGTCTATAACGTGTGCTTGCAAACCAGGCGCACTTTGTAGACCTTTCCAATTAAGTAATTCTTTTGAAATATCACAATTTCGGCTCTGCTGCAGAGCCGCTGGCTGGTCCCCAGACCAGGATCTCCTGATGTCAGCTAGACACTGACGTTGGGAGAAGGGAAGAGAGGGGGACACACTCAATGCCTATATCTCTCAAACCATAGCAGTTTGAGAGATCGGATTTGTAGCATATTGTTTATCATTGTAATCTCTACAAAACTGAAGAGACATTTTCTGGGACATTACGGTCCCTTTAAAGCGAAACTTTCACTCAAATTAAAGTGCCCCCAAATCATTATGCACATAACGATACGCATATCAATACTAGTATTATCCTGAATAAGTCCGGCGTTATTGAGAAATCAAACTTGTTTCGAGACGCACAGGTGAGCATCTTGCTGTAGCTGCATCTGCACCGTTAGTCCCTTCCTGTACCTTAAGGTACAATGCAACTCCTCCTCACCAATCCTAGAGGAGATTGGGACAGACAGCACAGACTCACAGATGCCTCTTCGACAAGATGTCTGCACTGATGCCTGCCTGTACGTCTCCGAACAAGTTGGATTTCTCAATAATACTGGACTTATTCAGGATAATACTAGTATTAATATGCATATCACTATGTGCATAATGATTTGGGAGGCACTTTGATTTGAGAGAAAGTTTCGCTTTAAAAAAATGAAATTTCAAAAACAGAATTAACTCCTTGGATGCTTGAAATGAGGGCCAGGTTCACATTAGACAAGACAGTATAGGCACCCCTAGTCCCATCCACTATTTCTTGGTGCAAAAAATACCCATGGTCTATAACAACCAAGGAAAGAAGCTTTAACCCACTGGTTGCAAGAGAATTATTTGCAACTAGTTTAAAAGACTGTGTACACGGGCCAAAGTGCCACCCAGCGGTCTTGGCTGCTGCCCCAGAGCCGGAAGCGGAGACAGGTGGTGCACCCCGTTCTGCTCTGGATCAGCCGCACCGCCATCTTTTTTCTCCTTTTGCACTCAGCCAGCGCTTTCGGACAGTCTCTACTGTACATGATTTGTGTGTTAAAGATCTACCATCCAAGAGGTTAAATCATAGCTTGTAAAGGGTTTTAAAGCTGGGGAGGGACACAGATTGTCCTGGCCACATCCAGAATTCAGAATGAGGGTGTGGCCAGCACAGCTGGGGTGCCCCTCAAAATTTAGAGCTCTAGGTAGCTGACTACTGTGCCTTTTGGAAAATCCAGCCCTGCTAGAGATGCCTCTATCACATTGTTACTCAATGAGTTGGAAACATCTCTAGCATCCACAGGGTTACTGGAGTCCAGATCGCTATAGAAATCTCTCAGTTGGGCCTCTTAGAAGCGCAGTGGGTTTATATTCACAGCCCTGTGTATTGGTCCTTGGGAGGCTAGAGCTGTGGTTTGCTGACCTCTGGTCTATAGAATGCACGGCTGTCACACACATGCTCCTAGCAACTCAACTCACAGGACTCTTTTGGAACACACATGACCTGATATAAACAGTCTAAATAAAGAATATAAACACTGCTGAGTTGTGCAGGACATGCCCCACCGCACTGCTGACACTGTCCCTGTTGAAGAGGTGGGCCCTGGGAAACCAGAGAGTAGAAAACCTGCCGGGGGCCTGTAACAGAAAAAGTGGACTAGGATCTGAAGAAAAACACTTATGTTTTACCAAGTCTACTCTTACTGAGGAGACTGATAGAATAAAAATGATACCTGTATTGGCTGAGTGCCTTTGAATGAAACCTTTCATGATAACTAGGTCTCTTCTTCAGTCCTAATAAGAATAAAGCTTTGCTCCTATCATGCCTGAAGAAGAGTCCTAGATGTCATGAAAGCTTTCATCCAAAGGCACTCAGTTAGCCAATAAAGGTACAATTTTTACCCGAACAGTCTCATTCATTTTCTATGACTAACACAGTACCACACTTTAACCATAGTCTTTCAGAAGGAGATTTAGTTGACCCTTTGAGAGCCAGAGAGGTATCCAACACATTGCAATACAATGCAATGCATCTGATACCTCTCTGGCATGCACAGGGTTAAAAGAGAACTAACACAACCTAATAAAGCCCCCTTACCTTATTATGTCTAGAAAAATCTAATGGCCCCCATGAATTTTGCACTTCTGCCTTTGTTCAATACAGAATATCTTCAGTTAACAAAGCAGTGCTCTGCACACTACTGGGGTCCTTATAGGGTTAAGATTACCAAGTGCCATGAGAGTAAGAGGTTATGTGGCATACCTCCCAAGTGTCCTTCTTTAGGAGATATTAGGGGTGCATACCTCCCAAGTGTCCCTCTTTAGGAGATATTAGGGGTCCACACCTCCCAAGTGTCCTTCTTTAGGCGATATTAGGGGTTCACACCTCCCAAGTGTCCCTCTTTAGGAGATATTAGGGATCTATCCCTCCCAAGTGTCTCTCTTTAGGAGATATTAGGGGTCCTCACCCCCTAAGTGTCCCTCTGTAGGAGATATCAGGGATCCACACCTCCCAAGAGTCCCTTTTTAGGAGATATTAGGGGTCCACACCTCCTAAGTGTCCCTCTTTAGGTGATATTAGGGGTCCACATCTCCCAGGAGTCCATCTTTAGGAGATATTAGGGGTCCGCACCTCTCAAGTGTCCCTCTTTAGGGAATATTAGGGGTCCGCACCTCCCAAGTGTCCCTCTTTAGGAGATATTAAGAGTTGATACATCTCAAGTGTCCCTCTTTAGGAGGTATTAGGGGTTCATACCTCCCAGTGTCCCTCTTTAGGGGATATTAGGGGTCCATACCTCCCAGTGTCCCTCTTTAGGGGATATTAGGGGTCCATACCTCCCAACTGTCCCTCTTTAGGGGATATTAGGCTCCATACCTCCCAAGTGTCCCTCTTTAGGAGATATTAAGGGTCTGCACCTCACAAATGTCCCTCTTTAGGAGATATTAGGGGCACATACCTATCAAATGTCCAACTTTATGGGGGGCAGTTCCTCATTGAGACCCAAATCCCTCTGTCCATCTTTCCTACCCTGGTGTTCTTTTTGTTAGGACTATGTGAGCTGAATTTAAGTATCACATTGCTCCACATGAATGTTTGTTTAAAATTCAGTATATAAATTAGTCTGTGTAAATAAAATACTTTGGTCTTGCTCTAAATAATTTATTCACTTACCTAAAAAAAAACTGTCAACAGGACACAGTAATCTAAAAAAAACTCTGTAAAGTTCCACCCACCAGTCGCACCCCAGCACCCCTTTCTTGGGTGGCATGCTGTGGTCCTGCCAGCAGCCATCATCTCTGTCTTCATGGACATAACATCCAGGCCGAATTCAAGATGTTATCGCTTGATCAAAAGTGCAAGGGCAAAACTAATTTGGGCGTTAGGATTTTATGGTCATAGTAAGGTTAGTAAAGGGATATTATTAAACCGCAGTCTGTCCAGAAGTAGGGTTCAGGGCAGTATTTATTCCTTGAATTTTGGCAAAATAGTGATTTAAAAAAGAAATGAAGACCTCATTCAACATATTCGCTATATAACATCACTATTAAGACAAACTTATACAGGGGTGATGGATCCTCTTTAAGAGATACTGTTCTATTTTAGAAGTCAGAGGCTATGCTGGGCAGTACAAAACAACTTCTGTCAGCTGTTTTTTGGTTGTTGTTTTTTTCTGGGGGGGGCAGAAAACCAACTTCCTGGGCTGGAAAAGTATTTGGACTAAACCACCGTGGACTGCCAGTGTCAAGTTAAAAACCCGATCCTAGCCATTTATGGCAGCTGAGAATGTGGTCCCACTTGACTTGAGCTTCAGTTTTCCAGATCTCACAGTTCAGACATGATTACAGGATCAGAGAGCACTGTGGATCATTTCTCAGATCCACAGGGGATCACAATGCAGATCCTCCTCCTTCGAGCCGGTTTCTGCTTTGTGATCCCTGCTGATAGGATGCTATACCTACATCAGTGTTTTCCTACAAGAGAGTCATGGTGCCAAGCCTAATGTGCTACACCAATCCAAATATTTATTTGAAGCTATATTGTTTTTATTTGTTTTTACTGTATTATTTTATTTGCACACATCACAGGAATCTAGGTTATTCAGCTACATGTGTCCCAACAAAGGTTGGGAACCCCTGATTTCTATCATTTAAAGAGGCAGTATGATTAAAACAATCATTTAAATATCACACACTCATAGCCATTGTTGGAAGTATAAAAAAAACTCTTACTGAGCTTTAAAATTTGCCCAAACCTGCTCTTCAAAATAATATGTAGTGAGAGTGGCTATTGGACCAAAATTATCATGTTTGTTTAAAACTGATTAGAACTAAAGGTTTAGTTCACACAGGTGACTTTATTACTGCAGAACTGCTGCTGAATCGAGCTGCCTCGACTCCTGGCCTGTGTTCCCCTGCAAGTCAATTCCAAGGGAAGGAGTGCACACACAAACTCGTGGCAGGCCCTCAGCAATACATTACTGGCTGAAACATGGGCCACCACTCATACCTCCCAACATTTCAAACTGCCAAAGAGGGACACTTGTGTTTTAGGGGGTGTTTCTGGGGGTGTGGCTGGTGGGCGGTGCATTACCAGGAATTTTTAGGCTATTTCATGACCTATTGTCACCTCCATGTGTAACCTAATACATGATGTAGAACAAAACCAAAGTATTTTCTTTACACAGACTAATTTATAAACACATATACTGGCATTTAAACAAACAATAGTGTGAGTTTTATTGCTGTAGAGCAATATTATACACTTATATACACACCACACAATCTGATCCCCTAAAAAGAGGGACATCAGGGTGGGAAAGAGGGACAGAGGGATTTGGGTCTCAAAAGAGGGACACTTGGGAGGTATGACCACTGCTTGGAGAGATGCAAAGTACATTGCACCTCTATTCTGTACAGCAACAACTACTTTGATCACAGGCAATGGAGTTGCTTGGTTCCCAAAACCCCAGGGGGAGTTGTACACTAAGGGGTGATAAACAGGAGATAGAGTGGAGATAACTTCTCCAGTGATATCAAGTGTTCAGTCCCTATGTTATTCTATGGAGTCTATGTACTAAGATTTCTCAAGTGGGAGAGATCTTAGTGCATTAGCTCTATAGAATAACATAGGAACTGGAGATGTGATATCACTGGAGAAGTCATCAACACTTTATCACCTGTTTATCACGCCTTAGTGCATAACCCCCAGGAAGGCTTGAACCAACCTAATGCATTACTGATGCATTTCAACAGCCCATTGTACAATTACCAGTAGGAATTTTGTCATGATTACATGGCCCAAGCTGGCAACCAGACCTTTAACCCTTTGAGTGCCAAAGGGGTACGCAACACATTTCAAAGCAATGCGCTGCGTACCCCTCTGGCACTCAAAGGATTAAGCATGACACCTGGGTGTTTTGCTACCGAAGTCAATACCAACAAACACCCGATCAAAAGGCAAGACTCAGTATGGTGCATTAGACAGCAACATACAAAGATAGTCTAATAGCAGATCAGATTAGAATACACAATTCCTTTCCACACAGACTCCTCTCCTTTTTCTCTCTTTGTCTTAAAAAAGAACTAATGCTTCCTAATAGCTCCATCTACTTACTTTACTATGACCAAAAATCCTAAAGCCTTTGAGCTTTTGTTCAAGAGATAACATCTTCAGTCAGTCCTGGGTCAGGTCCATGGAGCTGGACATACCATTGACTAGCAGGACTATAGCACTTCAGTTATTTAAATATATTTTCTTTGGGTGTTTACCAAAACCTGGACAGTTTCTATTGGTTCAAGCAAGCCACCCACTCCCAGGTGCAAAGTTAATTGTCTTTAGGACACTATAAAATATTAGGCAGAGAGTCTTTCTCCATAATATATGTTAACCCCTTAACGACCGGGGAATCCGGACCTGGACGCGACTGAATGACAACGGAGCATTTTTTTTTATTGCTCCGTTGCATTACGGACTCCCCGAACGGCGCGCAGCCGCGGGGGGAGCCCGGAATTCGATGACGGTCATAGTACGTCATCGGTCGTTCAGTCAAATCGACCCTTGACGTACTATGACCGTCAAGAGTCGTTAAGGGGTTAAAGACCAGCAGTCCAGGGAAGTTACCTTCCCTTAAGGACCGCTTTAATCCTTGCCGACGCGCCGGTACACGTGACCTCTTATGTGTTCTGGCACACAGAGAGCGGGGTCTGAGAGAGACCACTTCGGTCTTGGAGCAGTCAATTTCAGACCCCATTTTTAAATACAGCATTCCCGCAGGAGCGCTGTAAGTAAATGTACGTGACGTGTCAGGATCATCACCAGTCATAAAGGGAAAAAAATGTTAATGGTCCTGGCACGTCACACTATCATAAATCCTTTAAGGACTGTTCTCGCAGCCAGCAGTTATGGACCACAAGGCATTTTATATTTTTTTGCCCAATGGATTAAGGGGTCCCCGAATGGCGTGCAGTCATGTGGGGATCCCAGAATTCCATGATGGTCATAGCACATCATGGGTCATAAGGGGTTAAAGTCGGAGAGATTCAGCTCTCAGGACAAAGCATATTAAGGTTAAGATTAGCCTAAAATGGGATACCGTGACATGATAGCAAGTCTAGCATACTATGGCCAGATTTTTTCATCAAACTCATCTTTAAAGCGATAGTAAAACTTAATATGCAAAAAAATCCTATAACATAAAAGGCCAGATGTATGTTTGACTGATGCAGTCATGTGCAGTAGAGACTGCCCGAACGCAGATGTTTGTCCAATGCAGTCATTCGCAGTAGACACTGCCCGAACGCACAGAATGCAGGGAGCTGTAATTCTGCGGCCCGTGTACACGGACTTTTACACTATATATATATATTTTAGAGTTATCCCCACTGAGTTAAACAAGGGCACTCCCACTGCTGAGAGGTGTTTATTCAAAAGTTATTGCAGGTCAGCCTTGACATTTTTAGGTGTAGTACCTCAATGGCCTGAAATTCTACAGTGTCGCTGTTGCTATACCACCCTACGGAGGGTTCTGGTCAACTGACCAGAGCTGTCCATAGCATAGAGTAGCAACAGCGCCACTGTAAAATTTCAGACCACTGAGATACTGCACTTAATAACAAATACTAGCTTAAGCTGCAATAACGTTTGAATAAAAGACCATTCAGCAGTGAGCCTTGTTTTACTCAGGAGTACAAACCCTACAAGATATATTTTTTCATATTATGTGTTACTATCCCTTTAACTTAACGATTATATGTAAGAAATATGGTGCAGTATAAAGGGTTAATACTATGTAAATATAGATGCACTTAGCATATTCTGTGTTTTTGCTTTTAGCAGGACTACAGGGCGTCAAAATCTGTTCACAGCACATGGTAATCTTAACCATCTGAGAACCAGTAGGGGGTGCAATGCATTGCTCTATGCCCATGGACTCTGCCTGTGTCAGACTGGAAAAATTGCCAGCATCTATCATATCCGCCTCTATGGACACGACATACAGGACTGACTGATGATGTTCTCTTCTGAATAAAGGCATATCGGCAGAACACAAAGGCCATTAGGATTTTCTGGCCCTTGAAAGGTAATAGGGAGGTTATTATCTGGAGTTAACTCTCCTTTAAAGGGACAGTAATGTTTCACAAAAACAGCAGCTCCAATTAATCTTCATAGTATTTGAGCCATAGAGAGTGTTATTTCAATTCTGTCAGAGTTGTAGTTCAAGAGTAATTGATTGATAAAGTATCCCCCTCCCACCCCTTTTACCTAGTGTAACACTGCTCACCTTAGATGTGGAATATGTTTGCTTGACCAGACAGTTAACAGCAAGGGACAATCTTCTTACTGTGAGAACAATGAAAACCCTGCCCCCCTTGACATGTTTTCCAACTTTTTCCCTTATCTTAATTGAAGATTGTCCCTCTCTGTAATCTACCTGGACACTCCCTGCTGCTCTGAGGCGAGCAGTGTTATATCAATAAAAGGGGCAGGAGGGGGATACTTTATCATTCAATTACTCCTGAACTACAACTCGGACAGTTTTGAAATAACACTCTCCAAGGCCCAAACACTACAAAGATTAATTAATTAATACAAACACAATGCATTTTTTTTTTTACTAATTAGAAATATGCATTGATCCTTTAAGTGCTAGAGGGGTTCCCAAAAGGGTTACGAAATATATGTCAGTTGGTCAAGCAAATCTGTTATCACATTAATAGGAAAAGCAAGTTTGGCTACACATCAGATCCTGTGCATAATTTCCACAAATGCTGGTTAGAAATGCTTCATTTTTTTTTAGAGGGACAGCAACACTTATTATGTATTAAAAAAAAAAAGGAAAAGCTATATATTGTAGGGTTTATCCTTCTGAGTAAAACAAGGTTATTCCCACTGCTGAGAGGTGTTTTATTAAAATGTTATTGTAGCTGAAACTTGAATTTATTTTAGGTGCAGTATCACAACTTGACTGAAATGGTACAGTGGTGCTGTTGCTACACCATCCTATGGACAGTTCTGGTCAGTTGACCATAAATCTCCATGGGATGGCATAGAGTACAGTGCCATGGTGCAATTTCAAGCCAATGTGATACTGCACATAAAATAAAGTTTCAGCTACGATAACATTTTAATAAAACACCTCTCTGCAGTGAGAGAACCCTTGTTTTACTCAGGAGGATAATCCCTACCATATTCTTTTCACATAAGAAGTGCTGCTATCCCTTTAACCTTTAAAGTCTAGAGAGATGTTTGATGCATGGTGAAACAATGCACCGCACACACATCTGGTACTTAAAGGATTAAACAGGAAGCCTTGTCATTTTTAAGTGATACTGTTCATTTAACCACATGGACACTAGAAACATCTCCAACACATTGCTTCACAATATACTGGAGACATCTCTAGCATCCAAGTGGTTAACTTGGATAAACAATCCCAAAGAGAAAAACAATTTACTTGTGTCCAGGAATCAAAGTACCATTGCTCAGTTATAACACAGAGCAGAGGATTAATCAAAGCATCAGCAGGCGGTCCTTGAAGGTAGCATGTAAAGGTTGTTATGACTTGGCCTTCATGGGAGGTCCTTTATAGACGCTGATGAGGAAAAGCCTGCAACTGCTGCAGAACATTGTGGGAAGCAGAGCTGTCAATTATTGTTTTCAAAAAGAAATTACACGCCCATAAAGAAGGAGTAATGCTTAACCCTTTGAGTGCCAGAGAAGCATTCAAAAGGTTAAAGGAGAAGTAACACCTCCTAATATTGGTATCCTTTTGAAATGCGGCGCACTATTGTGCAAGCAACTAAATCGTGCATTAACCATGTCGCCGGAATGAAAAGGGTGACATGAGAATCTCACCAGCATCAAAAGGGTGAGATTCTCATGTCGTGGGAGTAAATGTCTCTCTTTTGAACTCCTGCGTGAAAGTAAACCTTGGTGATATTTAAGCTCCTGCATGAACATAAACACACCTTGCTGATATGTGTGTATGCGTAAGTAGACTATACCCAGGACAGTTCCGTGTGTATGCCCGCTACTATGAATTTTCCATTGTTCAAGAGGTAACATCTTCAATCTGTTCTGGATGCCATGTCATGTCCATGGAGGCGGACATGAAATTTACTGACAGTTTTTTTTTTTTTTTTTTCAAATTGAAGTAAAGTTTATGAGCCTACTTAACCCTTTAACAACCAAGACAGTACACAACGCATTTCAAAGTAATGTGATGCACACACCTCTGCTCCTTAAAATGTTAAGATTATCATGTGTAGTGGGCAGAGTTGTGTCCGGTGGTCCTGCAACAACTGTCATGTCTGCCTCCATGGAAATGACATATAGAGTGGATTGAAGGCTTTATCCCTTAAACAAAGGCAACTCTGACAGGGTCACTACTTTTTTTGGGGCCATAATAACTTAAGTTGGGGATTGTTATTATTATGAGGTGTTACTTCTCCTTTAAAATCTAGATATCAGGCATGAGATACCAAACAAAGATTTTTAACAGATGTTTGCCTGGGGTAAGTATAGGGAAGTGAGTTTTCCCCCCAAAAAATTTCTAAGCTACATCAGGAGTCAATTCTGAGTCCCTCTACCTGCTTAAAGAGATATTAATACTTAAAATGTAAAAAAAAAAATATATATGTTGTAGGGTTTATTCCCCTGAGTAAAACAAGGGTACTCCCACTGCTGAGAGAGATTTTATTAAAAAATTATAACAGCAATGCGTTGCGTGCCCCTCTGGCACTCAGTGGGTTAAAGGGTTAGTAATGTTTCAACATAAATGCAGCTCCGATCATTCTTCATAGTTTGTGGACCACGTAGAGCATTATTACCATTCTGTACGATATGTAGTTCAAGATTAATTGAATTATAAAGTATCCCCCTCCCACCCCCTTTAACTATTGTAAGTAACTCCTTTCAGATGTGGAATCTGGTCATGGTATCCTTTTGAAATAGCGCATTTTAATAGCGCACAGCTTGGAGCCACATTAATTAGGTTGCCGTGTTCAAAAGGGTGACATGTCAGTCTCGCATTGCATATTAGCGCAAGATTTTCATGTGCTCGCAGCCGGCACTTAAGGAACACACCCAACCCATGACGTGCCACAACTGCCATGGGTCCTTAAGGGGTTAACGGCTGGAGGGGATAAAGTCCTGTTACAAGAGGTATAATCATTTGCAGGAAGAATCCATATTCACTCTCAATGAGGAAACCTGTGGCTGTCCAGAGAAACACAGACTTTCTGACTGTCTTCTCTGTCATTAAGGGCGCTCTCCCATTCTGCATGCCTGTTTAAAGTTATTGAATAATTTAAGGCAGTATGTTCAAAAGAACAGTGAAGGAAATCTGGGCAAGCCATTAATCTTCATAGTATTTGGGCCATAGAGAGTGTTATTTCAATACTGTCAGAGTTGTAAATCAAGAGTAATTGAATGATAGAGTATCCCCCTCCCACCCCTTTTACTGATGTAACACTGCTCACCTCAGATGTGGAATCTGGTCCACAGACCAGACAGCTCACAGCAAGGGACAATTTTTTTACTGTGAGAACAATGAAAACCCAACCCCCCTTGACAGGTTTTTCTGTTATGTTAATTGAAGATTGTCCCTCTCTGTGATCCATCTGGACAATCTTGCTGCTCTCAGGTGATCAGTGTTACATCAATAAAAGGGGCGGGAGGGGAACACTTTATCATTCAATTACTCTTGAACTACAACTCTGACAGTACTGAAATAACACTCTCCAAGGCCCAAATACTATGAAGATTAATTGGAGCTGCTTTTATTATGAAACATTACTATCCCTTTAAGTTTAAATGGGGATTTTATCCCCCTGAATGCTAAAGAGGTCACCAATGCGAGACCTCTCTAGGATTCAAGGGGGAGTTTTTTTATACTCCCTTATAATGCTGCTGGTTGGTCTAAGGATTCTTCTATTTTTTCAACATAGGGATCTTAATGTTTAGAATTGTCTATTAAAAGCTGAACCCACTGAGTGCCAGAGGCGTACAAGACGCATTGCTTTGCATACCTCTCTGGCACTCAAAGGGTTAAAATGAATAACAGAGAGATGGCATCGTATTCACAGTGGGTGAGTGAATATGGAGTTACACTGTGGTGCCCATATTCTCTTACCCACTCTGATGCCACATGCTGCTGCACACAACACTTACTATATAAGTAGTCTTGACAAAGCATGCAGATTAATCTGTAAGCAAGCAGTTGTTCACAAGCTATCAAGTGAGGGCCATGTAAACCACAAAAATGTAGTGAGGCACTTTATCTGTATTTCTATCCACTCACTGGTTGGCCAGCGGTGGGTATAGAGGATGAAAGCTGTGCTCAGATTGGCTGCAGTTAATCAGGAAGAGGATTGGCTGACTAGGGAACTCGATACTCTAGACTGGAGTGGAGCAAGTTACTAGTAGCTTGTGATCTACTTGTTAGAGCCCTCAAGTCCATAACCTTATTTTAATTTTAGGTGTTAGTATTCCTTTGGTACTGGTGATCTGATAACTAGGCCAGTAAAATGAATCTACTTAACCCCTTAAGGACCAGCAGTCCCAGGGTGTGTGGTCCTTTAAGGACCAGATAGGGAAATTTGAAGTGCCACCCCACGTGACTGATCACATGTGCCGGCACACAGAACGAGGGACTGAAAGCGATCGCTCCTGTCTTGGAGAGATCAACTTCAGTCCCCGTTATTACTCACCACGCTCCTGCAGAAGCGTGGTGAGTAAAAGCACGTGATGTACCAGGACCGCCACTGGTCCTTAAGTGGCAGACCAGCATGACGGTCAGGGTACGTCATCGGACGCAAAGGGGTTAAAATCTGCCAACCAACCACTGGGTATAGCTGTGGCCTCTCTTAAATGATAATTACATTCTAAATCTCAAGAAGTGTTAAGCACTGAAGGGCTCCAGCAGGAAAAATATAAAGAGTCGGTAATGTTTAACCCTTTCAGTGCCAGAGTGGTACGCAAAGCATTGCTTTGCAATGCGTTGCGTACCACTCTGGCACTTGAACGGTTAAAAACATTCCTAATCCTATTATATATCATTCAATGTAAATATTTCCATGTCTTGCTACAAGACGTGAAAATGTCTATGCTGTTTTCAGCAGGTTGTGGGAACAATCTTACCAACTGATTTAAATGAGGTGCGTTGAGCGCTGGGAAGTTCAGTAGAGCTGATCTGCTGACAGCCTATGGGCCAACATGCAGACTGTTCACACTGTTGACACTGAAGGATGCGGTGCTCATCGTAAATAAAACAATAACATTGCTTTGTGCAAATGGTTCTCAAACTCATGTAGGCATCAGCCAATATATATGGATGACACTGAAATAGGCAGGTGGACATTTACACCTACATTAAGGCGCTACCCCAATGATGGGATCACCAGGGAAAAGCAGAACAGGAAGGTAACACGGATTATCAGAACAGAACGGATTCTTCAAGGCACTCAGAGACGTAAATGTTATCACTTGTTCCCCAAATCAGAACAAAGAGGCACAATAATATGAGAATATGCACATGGGCAGGGAAGCCGCCTCCGTATAATGCACTGCATGGACCAGCCCCAATCACAAACACCTGTTCAGTGTTTGAAATAGGAGCCTCTTTCAGATGAAAGGTTAGGATTTTCAGAATAACCACAAAGCAAGTTATTTGGGTGAGGTCATGTCCTTGCGCTGTATGAGTTATCTGATTCTAGTGATAAACCCACTGCCAAATGCTTTCTAGTTACCAGATGAATCTATTTGTGATACTCAGAAAACAATAACACTGCTTTATGCCACCGATTCTCAGGTTTTGTGCTGTAGAAGAACCCTTTGGTTGCACATGAAACCTCAGTGAAACCCGAGCAATCAAACCCTGTAACCCTCTAAGTGCCAGAGGGGTATGCAACGCATTGCAGAGAAATGCGTTGCGTTCCACTCTGGCACTCAAAGGATAAACCTATTGTAAGCTACAAATGTTTTCAAAGCATTGCTAAGAAATGCACTGAGATCTTTCTAACATCCAATAGTTTACGCTGGCCTCAATATAAAATGTACTGATATGCTAGTTTGTACTAAATCCAGCATTAAAGGGATAGTAATACTTTACTATAGGGATTAGTAATACTTAAGTCCTATTTAAAATAAATGTATTGCCCCCAGTGTCATCTCTCAAACCTTTATCGTTTTGAGAGATGATCTCTCCTAAAGTTCCCCCTCCCTCCCCCTTCCCCGAAGTCAGCGTTGTGGCTGACTGAAGGGAAATCTGGTCATTGATTATCAGACGGCTCTGCAGCAGAGCCGCGATCGCATTAATAAAAAAAAAAAAAACTTTCACTAAAACTGTCTTCTACGTGTGATTGCAAACCAAGCACACGTAGAAGACCATTTCAGTGAAAGTTTTCTTTTTTATTAACGCGATCGCGGCTGTGCTGGAGAGCCACCTGAAAGTCATACGACTGGCTTCCCTGTAGTCAGCGTTCTAAGGGGAGGGAGAGGGCAACTTTAGGAGCGATCATCTCTCAAACCATAAAGGTTTGAGAGATGACACTAGGGGCAATACATTTATTTTTAATAAGACTTTAACATAGGGATTAGTGATACTTAAGTATTACTATCCCTTTAAGACTAAATTGTTAGCCTAAAGATACAGGAATACATTTTATAATCTTATATATCCACTGGTACTTACAGAACCACATATACACTGAGGCTGATGAACTTGTGAAAGTGGTGCATAAATAGTATTTTAGGTTGAAAAAAGACTTGCGTCCATCAAGTTCAACCCTTTTTCTATTCCTGTTTACCGACATCAATCCAAAAGAATGCAAAATAACCCTCAATACAGCAATGTAAAATTCTGCTTTAAATGGGGGAAAATTCCTACTTGATTCCATGTGTATAAGTTCGTGTGTATAAGAGAGAGAGTGACAAAATGTATATTGGGGATGCATGTGCTCGGTTGGGCCTATGGAAGTGAAAAGCCTAAACGCAACACTTAGATACTCAAAGTGTTGATGCGTACCCCTCTGGCACTCAAAGGGTTAAGGCATCAGTCCTGCTCTGTGTACTGCCGCCGGCACACGCGATGTAGTCATGAGCAGTAGAGACTGCCTGAATGCACAGAATGCGCCCAGCACAGAACTCCCAGCATTCCATGCATTCTGGCAGTCTCTACTGCTCATTACTGCATTGTGACAAACATTTTGGCCTTCTATTATATAGAATGTTATTGCCTTTTCTTGGTCCTTTTAAAGACAATGCAGGACAATCTCTTCTTAGATACCTATCAAGATTGCTACCGTAATGGGAGCCACCAGGGAGAGAGTATAAGGCTAGATTTTAGGCCTCACGTTACAAATAGAGAAATTTTTACAGAGGCCAATATGGAGTACAGGGTATTAACTCCAGATCGTTTTTAGGTGTTCGTGTTTCTTTAATCAGTGCAAAATCTCTGGACATGTTGTTCCCAAAGAACTTAAGTGTGATACAAGCATTCATGAAAAGAGCAGGGGGCAGTGCCATAGGAGGTTGGTAAAGACTAATTACTGCTCTTCACTTCCAGCACAAATAAGTGTCAGGAGAGCTCTTCAAAAAGGTGTCCGTGTGAAGCATGTTTGATTAGGAAAAGGTTGCAGTGCCAAGGCCTTATTTTCTTCAGTAGGGTTGAGTAGCCCCCCTTTTGCTGGTATAGCTCCTCTGTAGGAGTTCATTTTATTTCAGCCTCGAAGAATGAGGAGCTTTTATTGCTGCCAAGTACTGAGACGCTCCGTCGCCTCACAATCCCAACTAAGGGATGCTTTTTACTGCTCCCTTCAAAGGCCTTAATGGGGCTGGCACTGTATATTGCTAAACTTTACAAGTGTAAAAGTCTTGCTCGCAAGCGCTTTGATTCTCATGGTGCGTGTTCACATGTGAGAAGCTGGCAGGAAACGGGTATGGCCCTCATAAAGGGGAAGGGGGGGCAGAGGAAAATGCTACTAAAAACAATGAAAAATAAATAGTTCATTTCTAGAGTGAGGGGAGCAGGGCCTGACCCGAGCTACTGGAATACATGGAGAGGAAGGCACGCAGCATGTACTCATAATTGTGCCAAGGATGAAGGGGATAACCAAGGCCAGGAGGGTCACGTCTTTAGCTGTCAAACTCATGGACCTCACAGAATGTCAAGCACTTTGCTGGTGTTCCAGTTATATTGAAGTGCTCATACTGACTGGATTCATGTATATGGAGAAGATCTAGAATTCCTTTTTCTTTTTAACTAATCCTATTTACCTTAACTCTTTGAGTGCCAGAGCAATGTCCAGCACATTGTGAAACAAAGCACTGGACACCCCTATGCCACTCCAAGTCTTAAAGCAGTGTTCCTGATCCACTTCTCCATGAAAGCTTCAGTGAGTGGGGTGCTTTATGTGCCCTTGTAACACAACTGGCCTTGAACTTGAATGTGATTCACTTCACATGGGGCATTATGTAAGAAAAATGGATGTAATTCTATTCAGACCAACTGTACTAAAGGGTATGGCTGTCCAAGTTCAGTCCTCCAGGGTCACCAACAGGCCAGGATGTAAGGATTTACCTGATTAATTACAGGTGAGTCAGTCACAATGAATGATCCACTGATTGACTCACCTGTGCTTAATCAGGGAGATCCTTAATGCTTTGAGTGCCAGAGGTGTACAAAACGCATGGCTAAGCAATGTGCTGTATATCCCTCTGGCACTCAAAGGGTTACATTCTGGCCTACAATACACATTGATTTAAAAGGGACTTTTAACCCTTTGAATGATAGAGAGGTCTCCAATGCATTGCAGAGCAATGTGTTAGCTACCTCTCTGGAATTCATAGGGTTAAAAGGGACAAAACCTATAGGAGTAAGTTGATTTTAATATGTTTAAAGGGAAATGATCATGTTTTACTAAGTCTACTCCTGTGAGTGACTTGGAAAACTCTGTCACTATCCCCCAAGTTGTGATAATTTGTTAGTTCCACTTTAAGCCAACTGGCTTTTAACCCTTCGGAAGCCAGAGAGGTCTCCAGTGCATGGTGTTGGATTACGTTGGGCACCACTTCAGCACCAAAGGGGGTTTACCCTTTGATTGCCACAATCTTAGGGAGATTAGGCCTTGGCCTAGGGTGGTGAAATGCACTCATATATTTTTCTTTTTTCTATGATTCAGCTACTAATTGCAGCTCCAGCAACCCAAGCAAAGCCCCGATGACCCTTATGAATTGTGCTGTTGTGACATCATAGCATGATAAGGTGATAAGCCTGCAGCAGCTGCATCTTCATGCCTTCTCGTGGTGGAGCCTGACACCCGTAGCAGAAAGCACCTGTTTTGGCAGGTGAGGCATGGGGAAGACTTTTTTAGTATCCAAAGGATTAAAGCGTAGCATTTCACCTCTACCATCTATTCTGGCATCCATGCTGCATAATTTATATGGAGTGTGTAACTTTCTCTGAGTCTCTCTCTCACTGAATTTACGCCTCGAGTGCCAGAGGATGGATGTCTGGGGGGGGGGGGCACCCCACACACACCTGTCCCCTCCATATCAACACAGGGTCTTTGCATACCCCCCCCCCCCGGAAAAATGGCTGCTGACACCCCTGTGCCAGAGGTCTCTCTCTAAGGTGCTGCACTGAAGAACTCTATAGCATTTGGTTCTAGGAACTGAAATGCTGTAGTTCTATTAAAAGTACATATTGTATAATGCATAGAACTATCAATAATTATATTTGTGGTTAGGTCCTATAGCCGACTGCGAGTACGTCATAAGAGGTGTGGCTTAACCTTGCCTTACCAAAGCCTGGTAGAAAGTACGACTAAGCGAGCCAATTAGAGGGCTGTCTAATGAAGTAGTTTGTTTTAAGGGTGGGTGCCTGAGGTGGGGCTCAATGAGTGGTTTAGGGCCGGTATTTGTGGTGCTACCGGCCCCTCCCACAAATACAGGCCCAGCCTATCACATGTTTATTTTTGTAAAATAGATTCTATGCATTTCACAGTATTTAAGATTAATAAAATTGCATAATTTCTTAACCCTTTTGGACGCTTGAAAGGTTGTGGTAAAGAGAGGGAGAGTATGTGTGCGGTGCTGAAGCACAATCCTTCACCACTCAAGGGGTTATATTGTTCATTATAATTCAGTGTTTTTAAATATCAAGAGTATCATGCATAAAGATTTATCACTATATTTTGAGTAAACACCCCTAGAGCAAGTAAGACAAGACATATCGAATTCAGTTTCTGCTCCTTGGAGAACTTCTTCATATGAGAAACATGATTAGTGCATCGCTATGGGGATGGAACATACACTTCTCAAATAGGCAACCCTCATTCCTTTATACGAGATGCATTTTTGTTGTGAAAATACCATAGTTTGTCCTTTTGTGACTTAGGGAAAGCGGCACATCAAGTGCTGCAAGGCAAAAGAGGCTCTCTTTCTTTGCTTAGTTTGCTCACGGTTAATCTGAAGAACGGGTATTACACATCAAACTAATCAGTCAACTTGTAACACAGAAGCTGTGACTGGGAGCCCCCCACCTTATGTTCCTTCTCTTACCGCTAAAGCTGCTGCCCCAGGGGTAACTTTCAAGATCAGAGAAAGAATTCAGAGCGAAAGCAAATGCAGCTTCAAGATTTTATGTACATTTGATAGTATCGCCCTGGGGCAGCCTGCAGACTTCTGAATGTGATTACAGAAACCGTGTATTGTTGCTTTATCACAATTACCTGTAATTTCTCTGCCAGATAATGGTGCTAACAAGACAATAGTACAGCTGGGAACAGACTCCTGGGGGAATGTACGAACGGAATCTGCCAGTTCATCGCCGTTCAAGTCTCCTAGCTTTATTGCATACCTGAGCACACAATCCAACACTTCAGGGCAGGGCTGGTCTAACTGAGGACCTCAGGTTGTCCAACCTTGCTTTAACCCTTTGAGTGTCAGAGGGGTACACAACACATTGCAAAGCACCTGTACCCTAACGTGGGTACAGAAAAGAAAGTTTAGGGAGTAAAGTGAATTCAAGTAGTAAGTAGTACTTGAATTCACTTTACTCCCTAAACTCTTTTTTCTGTACCCGCGTTAGGGCTTTGCCACGCGGTGTTATCCATATTGTAAATGGACACGGGTCATCCAGGATTACTCTAAGAATTTTGGGTTTGTGCTGTGATCAAGCAAAAAAAGTGGAATTGTAAATTACATTACTAATAAATTATATTTTGAAATGTATTTGATATCACATATTTTATATTTTGGCCATTTGAAGATATTATATATATCTGAGCTATTTAACCCCACGAGTAATTGGGTGTATGGCAAGAATCAACAGACGCCAAGTAGTATACGGAGTGTACAACCAGACCGGGAGTCGGCCAAGTGAGGGGCGGTCCAGACTTATCCCTCATATGCCTATTAAGTCCTGGGAAAGCTATTTCGGCTCCCCAGGCAGAATTCCAATCGTGAGTACTTTTGCTATCTTACCCTATTGAATATATCCAGTTCTATGATCTATGAGTGTGGACAACCGGTACTAATATCCCACACAAGCTATTAGCTTGTCTGACTGTGTGTCATTCAAGTGGAATAACGTCTGAGTAAGTGGTATCTTAACACTGCCTATTTATAGAACGATAAGAGGACGTCAAACTTACCTCTGATATCGACAGAAGATATTATAACTCAAACTATTGAAATTATCATTGGCACGGACAAAGGACTGATTATTCTAAAATATATAAACATAATTTTAAGATTCAGTAAATCACATTTATAGGATTTTATTATCGGTTATAATTTTTTTACTCAGACTACGCTATGTAAATGTTTTTCTTTTGCATGACATATCTACAATATACGAACACAATGAAGTATGATAATTCCCTATATCTTTTCAGTGAGTAAACTCCTCTTTTGATTTTTTATTCAAACTATATGATACACTGTATATAGAGATGCACCGATACCAATTTTTTAGGACCGAGTACGAGTACCGATACTTTTTTAAAGTACTCGCCGATACCAATTACCGATACTTTTTTGTGACATTTTTTTTTTATTGTAATAAATAATAAAATAAAATTGAAATATAACTCTACCTATATGCACAGTACATTACTCGCCTTCCACTGACACAGAGAAGATTAATGGGCATTATTCCTGTGAGTGTCAACGGGATGTGCGACGCATTGCTCACCAACTCAATGTGTGCCCCTATAACTTAAAGGGTTAAAAAGTTACCGCATGCACTTAATTCAAATAATTTTTTTTAGTTGATTCTGTTCTGATTCGGTTCACTTTTGAACCTGGCTGCTTTTAAATCTGGCCGCTATTACACTTAATATATATACCCCTTTAACATTACACCTGACCTGCAGGAGGAGCGGGAGGTTAATTCAGCTGCCGCATACCACTATGATGTAACGGGAGGTGCACGCTTTGCGTTCATCTGTACTGTCACCCCTCCAACCTCGTTCATACTTCATACAGACGTGGTATGCGGCAGGGCGGGAGCTGAATTAACCTCCCGCTCCTCCTGCAGGTCAGTTGTAATGTTAAAGGGGTATATATATTAAGTGTAATAGCGGCCAGATTTAAAAGCAGCCAGGCTCATGTCGCACACTCTAATGGAGTGTGACATTTCAAATGGATACCCCCTGACACAGGGTATTGGTGCCGGCATCGGCTGCATTTGCGCGAGTACTAGTTCTCATGCAAATGCCAGTATCGGTATCGGTGCAACCCTAATTGTATATATTTTATTTAAAACTATACATTATCACATTGTATCATTTGTGACATCTTACAAACCATCGCATTAGGAATCTTTGTATGCACCCGTTTATAGAATTGTTTTGTGATACCAAGTTTGGGAATGTTGTATAAATCTTCTCCTGCAGGTATAACGAGTATATGCTAGAGTCAGTCTTTGTGGATTAACTCTAGACGGAATAGTTTACAGAAACATTATTCTTGATTGTTTAAAGAAATATACTTAGGTATTTAAAGGAGCAGGAAACTTTTTTTTATGAAAACACATATTTTATAGAGAATGTCCTGCTGAATAAAACAAGGTCACTCCCACTGCTGTCAGATGTTTTATTCAAAATTTATAGCAGTTTAAATAAACAGGAAGTGAATTTACTGTGTTTACTTCCTGATAGTTCTAACTGACAGGAAGTGACAGGCAGGTTCTATCACATTCTATGGAGAACTGTATGTCTCTGACTTTTCTGACTTTCCTCTAACAGGAAATCTAATTAGAATTTGCCCACTAGAGGGCACTACTAATTTAAAAAAAAAAACATGGATTTAAACTGTAATAACTCTGGAAATATAAATCTCTCGGCGGTGGGAGAACCCTTATTCTACTCAACAGGAAAATCCCTACAATATATATTTTTTCATAAAAAAAAAAAGTTTACTGCTCCTTTAAGCATTATTAGACCCTTTGGCGCCATTTAGCACCTATTCTTCTTTCTATTTACTCTTTCTATGATAGCAGATTGGCTAAAGGCTGAAAAAGGGAAATTTATAGTAGGTGTGTTGCCTAGTTAGCGCTGAGGTAACTCTTCCCTTTCTCCAGCCAATCTTGCTGTGTGGGAGTTTGTGTGTGGGGGGACACATTCAGCCTGCTTGAGTGCCAGCACTAGTCAACATGGTTCGGCCGTTCATTGAAGGTTGCAATGACCACCACAATCTCAAAAAAACTGCTTGCGTGCAAGGTCTGTTGTTGGCCCCACAGTCCGTGCAAACCTTCCCAGGTGCATATTTACTGCGTTCCGGTGTGAATACATGAAAATTGCAGTATGCTGGACTTTGGAGGCATTCATGAAAAGCAAATGTCCCTGTATGAAAGACACTATAGTACAGCATTGTACCTTTCGCTACTGATGAGAACACAAAACACAGCATCGCCCATGAGAAAAGGGTCTTACACTTGCACTATTCCAACTTAAACCCTCAGGTGCCAGAAAGGTCTACAATGCAATTTGAATCAATGCATTGGTAACGTCTCTAGCATCCAAGAGTTAATTTACTTTCTTCAATTCCCTGTTTATCATTTTTAAACATGACGTGTGGCCATTTGGTGGATCTCGTTGTTTGTCACAGGGATAAAATTTAGCTTTGAAAAAAAAAAAAAACTTAAAAAGCTAAAGAATGAAAAAAAATAGTCTTGGCAAACAAGATTTTTGTTGTGAGCTGTTCCTGCAAAGTAAACTTCAACTCAGGGATTTGAGAGATGATGACAAGGAATGAACTAAACTGCGTGTTATGATAATAAAGTTCTTTAATGATGACAAATGGGGTCCTGCTCAAAGCATCTTAACTGATAGTAGCGCAGTCTGGGAAAACTTCTGAGGAGAGCGGCTGTCTGAGACATGCTCAGCGGAGAACAAAGACGATGGAGGGGCAGATAAGAGTGTTTATAGTTAGTCAACTGAAAGAGAACCCTGAATGTGTATTTGACTTTCAGACTGAAAGGCCTCCATTCAATAGGTTGTGGGAGTTGCTTTCATGTGCTGTGCTCATTGAGGCCAATGCACAAAGAAGATCTGGAGCAATTCTAGTGCAAACCAACAGCACCAGAGGGCTCAAGTAAGAATCCTACAAATTCCTATTAAAGCGGAACTATCATCAAAATTAATTTGCCCCCCAAATCCTTCTAAAACTAGCGATACACATATACATACTTTCATTATGCTGAATAAGTCCAGCATTATTGAGAAATGCAACTTGTTCAGCAGGCATCAGCAGCAGGAATCTTGCTGTAGGCTCTCTCTGCGCCTGCGCGTCAGCCCCTTCTGGTACCTTAAGGTACCAAGGAACTCCACTAACCAATCCTGGAGGTGAACGGGACAGATGACTTTTCTGTTGCCTGCTGAACGAGTTGTATTTCTCACTAATGCTGGACTTATTAAGCATAATAAAAGTATGTATATGTGTATCGCTGTGTTAATAAGGATTTGAGGGGCAATTTAATTTTGATGATATTTCTGCTTTAATTTAAATAGAACTTTTAATCCATTGATTACAAAAGATTCTTGCATTCAAGGGGCTAAAAGCCCTATTTACATCATTGGGAATTTTTATTTCTCCCCTGTGGTCCAAATGGTTTGCTCCAGAATTACTCTAGGGAAAAGATGCACTGAGGTGTAATAAAAGAGGGATACCTTTTCCAGTAATATAAATACTCTAACCCCCCTGTTATTCTATGCAGCCTAGGTCATAGAATGCCTCAAGTTGGAGAAGTCTTAGTGTATTGGCTCCATAGAAGAACATAGAAATTGGAGATGCAAAGAAAGAAAAGTGGAGAAAAGGGGGAGAAGACGCCCCTTGTGTTGAACCCAAATTTCAGGATTACCTCCACTGATCACCCTATTGTGCGATACTCACAAAATAAAACGCTGTTCCAACACATATGTGGGAAACAGCATAAGCGCTTTAGGGGAATATATATTACCCCAAATCAATCCCTCCGTCATTTACTGGAACACAGGGGCCGCACCTCCTCCAAACGTTTTCCCCAAACGATGAATCATAAAAGACAAACACAAGAAAGGGGAGGGCGCCCAATAGTGTAATATTGTCTAATAAGTGACAATGTGAAAATGAAAATGTACTCACAAATATATATGTCAGCTAAGATCTAAGCTGACAAACGCACATCCGGAGAAAACAATCCTGTCTCCGTTCAGGGCTGCTCCGATGTTGGTGCTCCAAGTCTTCAAAATTCAAACTGCTATAGACGGCTCCAAATATTCCATATATATCAAACTTATTTAAAACACTCGATTGTAAACATAAAATCAAGTATAAAATCAGCACAGAAGTGTTCTAACGCGTTTCGTGGCTATAAACGCCACTTTCTCAAAGATACAATATTGAACTTCTGAACTAAAGAAATGGAGCCGGCATAACGCAGAAATTCAAATACTCCTTGTCGCTCTATGATAGGGCCAGTGAGACAAACGCTGTAGACTACATCCACCAATGGGTAAACGTACAGACGACAAGCCTCCAACAATGGAAATTGGAGACTACATCACACAGGAGAAGCCATCTATGACCTCTTTATCCCACACCTTAGTGCATAACCTCCCAGTTTTTATTAGTACATCATCATACCTGGGAACTCTCCAGATGTGCCCCAGAGACTTCGTTTTTTGCAGTTAATTATCAGATCTCTGGAGACAGAGGCTGATTAAGTTTTCAAAATGCTTGCCATCCCAATTTTATACGTCGCTCAACAGTCAACATGGTATTTCTGTTGACATTTTCCTGTGCAAGGTAATCTTACTTGTCCACCTACTGTGATTTTCCTTGGTATGGTACATTTGTTAAATGTGACTTACGTTTTGTTGATATTCATCTTCAGACCAACATTTTTGCTTCCCTGTTGTAGTTCTTCAATGCATTCTTGCAGTTCTTCAGGACTACTGGCAAAGAGTATAATATCGTCTGAAAAACATATGTGACATAGCTAATCTACATTGGTCTTAAATCCTTTTTATGTCCTAATTTAGTTTGTAGAAAATTCTTCTAAATAAGCAGAAAATAGTTTTCGGGAGATTGTGTCTCCTTGTTGGACGCTTTTTTCTTTGTTGATCTGGACTTTATCATTGTTGACCTATATTGATGCAGTTGCATTTTCATATATTGAATGCAGGATATTGATGTAACTCTGTCTATTCCTTGGTTGATCAGGGCATTGATTAATGCTTGCTTTTTCACTGAGTCAAAGACCTTTTCGTAGTCAGTGAAGGGTTGTATTCATTATGTCGCTCTATAACTTGTTGCACTATCTGGATATGGTCCATTGTACTGAAACTACTCATGAAGTCTGCTTGTTCTTTAGTTTGTGCCTCGTTAAGCATTGTGTCCATTCTTCTTGATAGTACCTTTGTGAAAATCTTGTAGTCCACTGGCAACAGGTTTATTGGTCAGTAGTTTTTTTAGATCTTCCTTATCAATTTTTGTGCAGTAGGATGACTTCTGCATCTTCCAAAGTTTCAGGCATTTTGCCGAGTAGTAGGCATTTTGAAAATAGTTTAGTTAGGGCTTTGAATAAGGGTTGATCTTCATCTTTCAACATCTCAATAGTAACTTTATCAGGTCCAGCTGCTTTGCCATTTTTCATTTGTCTATCAAAACTTCTGGCACAGCTTCAGCCTCTGGCACTGCATTCATCTTTATAAAGATTTGAATAAAATTATTTAGTTTGTTTTACTATTTGTTTTTGCTGTTGTACCATCTTCAAGCTTTAATGCTAACATTTGGCTCCCATGTGTGGCCATGTTTTGTTTGGCTTTTTTTAGCCCTTGATTTCTGCACACTGTCCTTTTGATGAGCTCCGCATTGAACTTGCGCCTTTCTTCTTTTATGCTCTTCCTCATGTCTTGGACATTTACATGTTTGAATATTACCGTTTCGCTTCATTTCTCATCGCTTTTTCATCATGACAAATGTTTCTTTTGATATTCAGGTTGTTTTTTTCTTGTTTTACAGTAGGTGCAAAACAATGGGCAGTGTTAACAATGGACTTGATAATGTTTGTCATTGTGGGTTGAAATGTCTGTGTTTGGAAGGTCTTGTAGCACCCCGAAGCGATTAGACAGTTCTAACTCAAAGTCCTTACGATTTTTCAATAATTGGCTAGTGCAGATCTTCACGTTTGTTAACTTGATCATTTTCTCTCTTTCTTTCTTGCAATTCATTATGATTTTTGCTCTCACTAGATGTAGGTCACTTCCAGTGTTAAAACGATTTAAAACCAAGCAGTCAGTGAAAATCAGTTTATTATCTGCAAGTGTGAAGCTGATCTCACTTGTATTACTATTAGGGCTTTTCCATGTCCATTTTTTCTGGGTTTTAACCTGTAGAATTAATTCATGATGTACGAATGTTGTTCTTCTGTAAATTCAATCAGTTGTTTTCTTCTGTCATCTCTTTTTCCAGTTCCATGTGGTCCAATCAATTTTTCACCATTTTTGGATCTTCTCACATTGAAATCTCTCATTATAAATGTGTAGTGATAATTGTCCTGTTTGTAGAGAGGTAATAAATCATCATAAAAATCTACAACTTCATCATCACTGTGGCTACTTGTAGGAGTATAATGTTGAATGATTTGAATAACATAGAGACTGTTTAGATTGATAGCAAAGGAAGCAATTCTTTCAGAACACACACAAACACACATATACACATAATAACAAAAATAGCTATAAACAAAAACCTTTTAAATATTAAAAAAAAAAAAAAAAAACAGCTTACCTTACACCGTTCCATTCACTAGTATACCACGAGAAACAACACAAATTCCTCATTGCCAGTGAGTGAAAGGTGCCATCTCACTTTCCCTTCTGTGAAGCATCACAGTAATGCAGTACTGGACAAAAGCTGCATTAAGTATGAAAAAAAAGAGACAACTCAAAACTTCAACCACGTGAATTCAGGACAAATTTTATATAAATAATAACCAAATTCAAACTGTCCTGGTGATAATACATTTATCGTGAAGAGGTTAGCCCAAACCACACAGTCCTTTCAAATAAAGTTATCCTCTACAATTTAAGGCTATGTTGCAGGAGAGTTTATTGAGGTTAGGGGTGTAGTGATTGAGTCCTTAAGGGCCTCAAACAGGCCAGGATTTAAGGTTTGCCCTGCTTGATAACAGGCAGATCATTCAAAGTGAACGAGACACAGACTGACACATCTGGGCTTAAGTCATGGATAAAAGAGGATGAGGTTAGGGCTAAAATGCAGGAGCATGCTCCGTGCTCACTCGCAGTGCATCACTGATACACAGGGGAGGAAGACATGGCCCCTTCATACTAGTCTACACAGTTGCTTCCCAAATTTTCTGGTGAAAGTTGCTACTGTTATGTACTGCACAGCTGCTTTAGGGCATCTTATTGCATAACCAATATTTAAAAAAAACAAAAAAAACAAAACACACTTGTCTCATGCTGACTGTAAGCAAAGAATTTAAACGTCTACAGCAGGAGTAGCCAAACCTGTACTCAAGAGCTACTAACAGTGCATGATTTCATTATATCAAGTGGACTAATTAGTAGCTCAGTCACTTTAATTACTCCACCTGTGCTCATTCAGAGAAATCCTGAAAACACGCACTGTTGGATGCTCCTAAACGCCAGGTTTGACTAGTCCTGTTCTAACTCTTGCAACATACTCTTTCATATTCTAGCAAAGTTCAGCTTTAGCATCAGTTTCCTTTAATTCTCATTGCAATGCAATACGTTGTGTGACCTCTCTGGCACTCAAAGGGTTAAAGGGTTAGTAATGTTTCAACATAAATGCAGCTCCGATCATTCTTCATAGTTTGTGGACCACATAGAGCATTATTACCATTCTGTACAATGTGTAGTTCAAGATCAATTGAATTATAAATTATCCCCCTCCCACCCCTTTTAACTATTGTAAGTACCTCCCCTCAGATGTGGAATCTGGTCATGGTATCCTTTTGAAATAGCGCATTTTTAATAGCGCACAGCTTGGAGCCACATTAAGTAGGTCGCCGTGTTCAAAAGGGTGACATGACAGTCTCCCATTGCATATTAGAGCAAGATTTTCATGTCGCTTCTTTAAAGGAATAGTAATACTTAAAATGTAAAAAAAATATATGTTGAAGGGTTTATCCCCCTGAGTAAAACAAGGGTACTTTCACTGCTGAGAGATATTTTATTAAAAAATTATAACAGCTCAAACTTGAATTTTTTAGGTGCAAGATCACAATGGCCTGAAAATTTACAGTGGCGCTGTTGCTACACCATCCTATGGTCAGCTCTGGTCCGTAGATCATAAATTTCCATTATGAATACTGCGGACCACATTCAAGAAGCAAATAGGCAGCTCTCTGATGAAAGACACTATATGAAATTACAAGAGGATCCCACAAAAAAAAAAAAATATACAAAACAACTCAACATGATCATAAAAGAACTGCCCTCCAACATTGGAGAACAGATAAGGCCCCTAATACCAGCAGATCCAAAAGCAGGCTCTTTCTATATGTTACCAAAAATACACAAAGAAGGAAACCCAAGAAGACCCATACTTTCAGGAACTGGCACACTCACAGAGAATATCTCTGAAACCCCTGGTAAAACGAACACCCAGCTTCCTACAAGACACCACGGATCTCTTGAACAAACTAGCAGACTTGGGCCCCATTCCAGAGAGCACCATCTTTGCCACTATGGATGTAGAATCCCATTCCACACACAGATGGCATAGCAGCATGCCAAGACTATCTGGAAAGAAATAACACAGCCACTGAACCAGTAACAAAACTCATACAGTTTATACTCACCCACAACTACTTCAAGTTTGGACAGGACCTCTATCTTCAGAATATGGGGACTGCAATTGGTGCCCGAATGGCACCACAATATGCCTACTTGTTTATATCAAAGTTAGAAGGGGACTTCCTGTCCACCTGCCAGACAAAACCCCTGGCCTATCTCCGCTACATAGATGATGTTCTTATCATCTGGACTGCCAGTGAAGAGGAACTTCTCAAATTCCACAAAAATTACAATGCGTTCCACCGCAGTATCAATCTAATACTCAGTCACTCACGCACAAACATTAACTTCCTAGACACAACTATCAGTATTCAGAACAACCTCCAGAAACTCAGAGGAGACTTTATAAAACAGGGTTACAGTGCAAGGATTATTGACAGTCAGATACTAAAAGCTACTCACATATCAAGAAAAGATCTGTTAAGCTACAAAGAACAGCATAAGGGAAACCGTGTGCCACTTGTTGTCACTTACCACCCCCAGGTTGAAGCTCTGCACAAAATATCAAGAGAACTTCAAGCAACCTTACATACAGATGAAAGACTTAAGAACATATTCCCACAGCCTCCCTTACTCTCCTTCAGACAGCCTCCCAATTTAAAACAACTGATGGTAAGGAGTGCCCTGAACAGAAATACAAAAAAAAATGGCACGTTAACATGCCTACAAAGTAGGTGCTGTGCACACATTTACACCACAGACGAGATACCCATACCAAACACCCAGTCACACCATAAGATCAACAGTAATTTCACCTGGAAATCATCCAATGTAATATACCTCATCATGTGTGCAAAATGCCCAACAGCTCTTTAAGTGGGGGAAAAAGGACAGACATTACATAAGAGGTTTAATTCCCACAGATCCAGCATTAACAACAAAAAGACAGAGACACCAGTGGGAGAACATTTTTGCCAAAATGGACACAGTGTCAGGGACATTAGACTGACTGTACTGATGGGACAATTTTGCACTCAGAGTGACAGAAAATTATGGGAGGTAAAATTAATGCTATAATTTGATTCTTTGACTCATGGGCTGACTAGAGACAGAGAGTTTCTGTCACATTACCACATTGTGAATTAACTCTTACGACTGTCCCCCTGGGATCATAAATACCTGGACTCCTCAGCGGAAGAATGCAATTTAAATCACATCCTCTACCACTGACTGATCAAATAATCAGTATCTGGACTAACTTTCTTATCTTATTTCCATTATAAACAATGCAATGTGTACTTGTATTTAAGAGATAAGTTTTCATATTTATCTGTATAACATGCCTGAGGAAGAGACCTAATAAGTCTTGAAAGCTTGCATTTTAAATCTGTTTAGTTAGCCAATAAAGGTATCAACATTTCTAAATTTTTGCCTCCTGTATTTCTGCGGCTAACACGGTACCAACGCTCATCTATTATTAAATATATATAACTGACTGCTGTATAAGTGACACGACTGGATAGATCCTTCTGTTAAATTAAGAGTGACTTATTCCATAGGTATAATTTCCCTCTAAGCTTCACTCCTCAACTGAACCCCTTGAACGCTAGCAATATCATCAAAGCCTTGCAAAGAAGCCTTTCCTCGTCCTACGAGTGTTCTCTTGACAAATGGCTTTGGTTTTTGCATTAAAACCACTCTGAAAGACACCAAGACAGATGTGGGACGATGCTAAACACGGACTGACAATCCAAACCACACGCACATAACCAATTTAGAAGGAGAAAAACCGCTTTGCTCTGGCCTCGGCACAAGAACTACAGCAATGTGGAAGACATTACTCATACTCTCAGCATTTTACTAGAATATGTCTGAGACAATAAATACCTCCAACATGAAACAACCACAAAAATACACAATTCTTTTTTATTCCACAATTCTAATGGAATAGAAGAAAATAAGCATTTAGTCACACAATGCATTCCATCAGGGGAAATGACAAACACTACAAATGTGATCAGAAGTGCTCACATTGCAGAAATTAAAAAAAAAAAAAATTAAAAAAAAAAAAAATAGGGAAGTTAGAGAGGTGCTGAAGACAACACGCAGTCTTTCATATCCAGATGAAACGAACATCACTAATTTAACCCTTGGAATGCTTTGCAATGCGTTGGATACCCCTCTGGCACTCAGAGGGTTAACCACTTTGTTGCCAAGGCTTTTCACTCCCCAGTGCTAAGAATGTATCCAATTTTTTTTTTTTATACAGTTTACGGTCACATGACAAATGTTGGTGCTTTTTTGTTAACAGCCCACATATCACACACTGTTGCATTTATTTTTTAGCTGTTTTTTTTTTTGTAGACTCTATACTTTCAGAAGCCACTTGGATTTGTGGATATTCCATAACATGACCAGTTTTTTACCCAGAATGCAACTTTTTTTTTTTTTTTTTTTTAATTGAAATTCTAATAAAATGAATGACAAACTGTCCTGGCATGTATTTTGTGTGTTCCACTAGCAAATGCTTATGGTTCGCCATTTAGCATCAACTTGCCTTTCTAAAACACCAACATTAGTGTTTTTATGATTAGGTTAGAGTGACCATGCATCCCGGAATGCCCGGCGCTGTCCCTTATTGGAGGTCTGTGTCCGTGGTCACTCCCCATCAGAACAACAAAGAGTTCCGGAATGAAGCAAGTTATTTCTTTCATCGTTTTTCACCACTCTGCATTTCAGTCACAAGACAACAAGAAATAACCCATGAAACCTACATGTTATATAAGTTTCAATGTACACGATATTTCTATTTCAGAGGCTACTCATTTGCATTTCTACCCCAAGGTTGGTTTCAAATATACTGAAATCACTGAAAACCATGGAATTCCATATTCTGCTTGGTAGCCAAAGGCCTACTGAGTAAAACACTATGTGATTGGTTTCAATTGACATACTGTAGGAGGACCCAGGACCACAGAATTGCATGGACCAGTCAGGTTTTTTAATATGACATTCTTGCACTTATATGTTTGTAAGAATTAAAGAAAACAAGAACAGGTAGAACACAAACCACTGTCTCAAATGAGGGGTCACTTGCCTTTCTATCCCTAACCCTTTGAGTGCCACAGAGGTAAACAATGCGTTAGATAACTCTCTGGCAATCAAAGGGTTAGTATGGTATACACTATATGTTTTTAGAAGTTGGCACTCATGGAACAAAAATGGTGTTTTTGATTGTTGAATTTCTACCCCAACAAAAGGTACTGTAATATTTGAGAACCATAGAATTTTCTACCGTATTCTTCAACATCTTGTCTCCTGAGTAAAAATAATAACCCAATGTTAAGGGCTGAGATAACAAGAGGTGCCAAATGTACAAACCTACTCAAACCTGAATTGTTCTTCGATTAAGTCTCACTTAATCATATGCATTGCATACCCCTCTGGCACTCAAAAGGATTCATTGCATTATAACAAATACATGTTCACATGGGTTTGAGGCAGACAGGGACTTGCCTAAATTTAGTGTGCCTTCATGGGCAGGGTAAGCTTCTCATGGTTTTGGCCAGATACCTATAACAAAACCCCACTGTGTTATCTATATGAAGTCACAGGTCATTTATTGGTAAAGATGCAGAATTTGATGTGCAGATCTTTTTTAACTCTGTATAGGTATACAAGATATAATTCTTGCAGCTCTCCTTACGGCACACATGCTATTATTTGAAAACTATTGAGAATGCTATTTTGAGCTCCCAGGAACCTGTATATTATATTATATTTTCTAAAATGATGCTTATCTACTTCCAGTTTTAGCTCACTTTTATGTATGGTAGCACATTTCCCCTCTCTAAACCATGTATTGCAACCCTGCATCTATGATTTATGATAAGTGGATATGTCACAATACAACTTTTAGTCACAAATATTATATAAATATATATATATATATATATATATATATATATATATATATATATATATATATATTTATATTTACATTTCATAAAACTTATGCTTTTTGTTGTTCAATTGGTATAATGGCAATAGAGATTTTTGATTCAGTAGTTCGGGACTCTTTAAAGTTAGCATCTCTGATCTCTGTGACCTGTGCAACACACAGCCTGCATGATTACTTACTCATCTGTCCCAAAAATCACTTCCCTCCTACTCCCTCCCCAATCTGAGGCTGCCTGAATGTATCGGTTTCCACCAAAGGGGTGAAATAAATGAAATAAGGATAAATAATCATGCAAATTTTGTCAAGATGGAAGCTCCCACTAAGGTAAGGAAAGAAGACAGATTGTCTAACTCTGAAATCCAGTGGTGTAAGCAACACATTGCTCTGCAATGCAATGTGATCGATAAAACACCTGACAATCACTCCTACACAATTTTCATACGAAGGCTGCTAGGATTTTACCTCTGGGGTTTTGCAAGTGACTAATCTAATGAAGAAGATATAATTGCATGGGGATTCTGATTATGTCAAAATTCCTTCACCAGTAATAATTCCTTTACAGCCACAGGGGTTGAAAGTTATTGAATGAAAACTCTCATTACATTTAGTTTGTCAGTCAGTTATAATATTGTGTCACGTCATTTTACCTGTGTAACATTTCATTCATTTAACCCGTTAAGATTGGGTGACGTGCCAGGACCACCACGAAGGTCCCGTTATTAAGGGCTGGTCATGGTCCTTGCACGTCATGATATTTCTTGATCACAGCGTGCCTGCAAGGAGTGCTGTGATCACAGAGAGCGAATCACAAAAAAAAAAAAAAAAAATGCTTTGGTTCTCCAGTGCACACCAACCCTGGATAGAGTGGTCCTTAAGAGGCTAAGGAACAAGAAGACCAAAAGATTAAATGGGCGTTATAAACAGTTAAATCCCCTGTACTCTGTGCTAGCATCTGTAAAACTTCTCAACGTATACTCTGACGCCTAGTATTACATGTGGTCTGTGGGAGACGCCATACTAGCCTTTCCTGGTGCTGTAAGTACTACAACAATATTGAGATGATTGTACAGGATAGTCTGAAAACAGGCTGAGATAAAGTGACAGCCTTTCTTTTTACATAAGTAGTGGGTACTTATCACAATGGATTAACGGATTTAAGCTCTTAAAGGGGAACTTTCACGCAATTAATGTTAATATGCATTCAATTCTCAGTTGCCTCAGGTTTTTTTTTTTTCTTAACTCTCACTCTATATAGAGAAATACGTTTTTGTACATTAAACCAGTTTACTCTTGAAATGTTCCCTTCTATTTAAGGACCCTGAAAAGGAGGATATCAGAATGTTGTCTGCATCAGAAAGGTGACATTCTGCTGTTGCACACTTAAGGGTCTCCAAATAGAGGGTGACATTTCAATAGTATATTGAATAGTAATGAGTATTTGTCTCCCCGGGTGGAAGTGAAGCTGGTTCGGGTCTCTGTTCACCCTGGATCACTGGAACAGCAGCCGGAATGTAGCATCAAAGTAGTTAACAGCTGATTTTAATGCACTTTAAAAGTGGACCTTGTCCCTTCTGTGGGGCTGTGTGCTGGCTGGGACCTCCTCCACCAGGACTCTTCTCTCCCAGCACCAGCTTCACTTCCACCTGGGGAGACAAATACTCATTATTATTTAATATACAATTGAAATAACATCCTCTGTTTGGCGACCCTTAAGCATGCGACATCAGAATGTCACCCTTTTGATGTGGGCGTCATTCTGATGTCGTCCTTTTCATGGTCTCCAAATAGAGGGAGGCATTTCAATAGGATACCCAATAAATCAAAGCTAGCTCCCGCATGGCTTATTAGTTCCTCTACTCACTGCTTTAACCCTTTTAGTGCCAGAGGGGAACATAACACATTGCAAAGCAATGTACCCCTCTGGCACTCAAACAGTTAATCTAGCCCATGGAGATATAGTTTGGCTCTCAGAGAGACAGCAAACAAAAAGGGGCAGTATTTGGAAAGCCCATTGACAAGGAAATCGAGAGAGAGAGTGATGCCAATCAACTGCCACGTCAGCAAGATGTCTGCTCTCTCCCTCCCGAAGGGCTGCAGGGACACGGTATTTTAGAAGCATGGGGGAACAATTCATTAAGATTAAACACTATAGTGGATATATGCAAGATAAATAAAGATATTGGAAGGGGAAGGTGAAGTTCCACTTAAAGAGATAGTAATGTCATGCAATAAATTAATCTCTGGTTATTTTTTATATTTTTTAATAATGCTCTGTACCTTCCACTCTGTCCAAATCCGTGTAGCTTTATTGTAATTATATTTTAAAGTTTCCCCCCTCCCTCCCCTTTTCCCGACATCACTCTTCTTCCTTCAGATGAGAACACTGCTCTGGATGGATCATGATGAGGGACAATATTGTGTGAGAATAAGGAAAACCCTACTCTCCTTCATGAAGGGTGACAGGGTTTTCGTCATACAGACACAGACAATATTGTCCCTCGTTGCGATCCGTCTGGTCAACCGACTGGATTTCAGACCTGAGCAAAGAAGACTGATTTCGGGAAAAGGGGATGGGATTAAAATATAATTACAATAAAACTACATGGAAGCGCACAGTGTGGAAGGTACAGAGCATTATTAAAAAGAATCCTATATAATAATTTGCTAATGTATGTTTGTCAGAAGCTGTCATGTGCAGTACGGACGGCTGCGAGCACTGCAGTGATGCTCAGTACAGACTGGCCACGCCGCGGCTGATAACGGAGCGGGGTGCTCCGAATTCAGACTGTAGTCCTCTTACGGATTGAATTCGGAGAGCCCCGCTCCTTTATCAGCCGCGGCACGGGCAGTCTCTACTGTGCATCACTGCACCGCAACCTTTGCTGCCTGGCACTGTGGCCCATGTACACGGCTGTTCAACTAGTAAAGAAGTAGATTTAGGATGCAAGCTTTCAAGACCTATAACATGCCTGAGGAAGAGACCTGAGAGGTCTTGAAAGCTTGCATCCTAAATCTGCTTAGTTAGCCAATAAAGGTATCAACTTGACTATATTTGTATACCATTTTTTTTAAACACCAAATTAAGATTATACTTTAGTGATGAAAGGTATAAATAATCAGTCTTTCTCTCCCTAGCTGTAAGCACATCATGTTTAACCCTTTCAGTCCCACAGGTGTACGCAACACACACTGCATAACAATACATTGCACACCCTTCTGGCACTCAAATTGTTAAAGTTAAATCAGCCTATATAATTTTAATATGGGTAAAGGGTGGTACTGTGTCTTTAAGCATTTGTGTTCAACTAATCCCTTGGATGCTTGAGATGCCTTTATGGAGACATCCCTAGCAATAGAAGTGTTAACAGCTACAAAAAAAACTTTTTTTTTTTTTTTTTAATAAAAAGGATTTCAGAGCAAGGATCAAAATTATCCTTGAGGGAATAACACTTTCATCTCTGGGTGTTATCCCATCTGGGTTGACTCCTTGAGCCATATGACTCACTTTGGTGTGGCTCACTCTCAGAGCATTTCAAAATTCAGTCAATGTACAGTAGCTGAAAAACAGCTTTCCCTGTAGAGATCACACTTTCTCCAGGCCTAAGATCAGTTGATTTATTTATGAAGCAAGCAGCAATAGTAAGGGCTGAAGTACCACTTGAGCAGCAGCTGCAAAGCACTGCAGTCCAGCAACTTTATGGGACTACTGAATGTTGAAATAAAAGAAAATATTTAGGGTTTCAGTGGACTGTAGTAGATTGTGGGCCAAACAACTATTTTTTTTTTTTTTTACCAGGGCCTTCTTTCACTAGATGTGCCATGGTGCAGTTCCACTAGAGTTGCCAGTTGATTCCTTAACCCCTTATCGATTGGTGATGTGTCAGGACATCACCAGTGTCCTTGCCTAAAGGACTAGTGATGGTCCTGGCACATCACGTATTTTGTACACACCGCTCGCCTGCAGGAACGCTGTGAGCACTACCAGGGTCTGAAATTGACCACTCCAAGATTGGAGCAGTCACCATCAGTACCCCGTTTGGTGTGACTGATCATGTGTGCTTGCTTACCAAGCAAGATCAAAGCGATCCTTAAGGGGAGTCCACTCCACGGACTGCTGGTCGTTAAGGAGTTAAAAACCAAACACCTTTAAACATGCAGGCTACAGGTCTTGCAGTGCTTATTACTTGGAGGCAGGGGTAGGAAACATTTGGCTTCCCAGTCAGGAACTACAACTATCATCATCCCAACCAACTGGGAGCTGGAGATAAAGTCTCCAACAGCTAGAGAGCCTAAAGCTGTCTACCCCAGCTGGGCTGCAATGGATCTCACGTATACATGCAGAAGCTGTTTTTTCATATATCTTAGGGTTTAAACAAGGGATGATCTGGCAACCCTTAATACCACAATGGCCATCAGGGGAAGACAGGGAAAAGGAGAAAGATCTCACCCTGGCTAGGATACCAGTCCTAACTATTTGAGCATATCTGACTGCCACTTTAAATATTTAAATTATAGTTAGACTTAGTCACCCTAAGGTTAATAGGGGAATCTAGACATGGACCTCTTGCTTATCTTGAGCCCCCAGAGAGGGCTTATGTGCTGCCGATCAGAGAATGTCAATTATGCGATTTGTGTCATAAGGGGGCTGGGCTTAATCAGGTGGGTGGGGCTTAAGTGTATTTGTGACAAAGTGGACAGAACAGGGTGGGAAGGAGGAGAAGTGGGTGGAAAGTGGGAGGAACAGGGTGGGAAGGAGAAGAAACTCACCACCACTGGAGAATCAGCCTCTGTCCACAGAGACCCAGAAATTCAATCTGAAAACCGGAGTCTCTAGGGCAGATCCAGATAGTTCCCAGCTAAGATTAACCATTTACTCTCTGTCCATGGCAGAGTCCCTGACATAATGCGTGCCTAGAGAGATCAGCTGCACCTCACTCATATGGCCCAAGAAGAATGACACGTATCTCTGGGATTGGCTGCTTCTCTCGTTCAGAGCAGAATTGCCTGGGATTTCATCAAACTGACTATTCATATGATATATTTATTTCTATGTTTACACTTTCATGTCCCTGACAGTAAGCTCCCTGATTATCTGTTTAGAGCTTTCTGATCAGCAGACCATCTAAACAAGAGAATAATACAATATAACACTATCCTGGCAGCACTGAAAGCACTACATGCCATCTTTTTTGACACTGTATCTTTTTAGATTCTATTGCTATAAATACATAAATATATACACATACAAAAAATGGATGGAGAAAAATATAAGAACCTTTGGAATCAGACTAAAATTTTAGGAGCCAGTGCAGGAGTCGTAGACAAGCTTTTAGGAGCCTGGATTCCCTGGAGGAAGATGCATAAATAATTAGAAAAAGTATGCAAATCATAGAACAGTAGCTTTTGATTATAGATAAGAACCATCCAATCTGCCCATTTTTCTGTCCAGATAAAAATGCCCTTCCATAGTTCTCAGAATAGACTTATGTCTATCACTTTCCTGTATTAGCCCCTACCACTTAGGTTGGGAGGCTGTTCCATGAATCTAACACCCTCTCTGTAAAGTGGTACTTACCTACATTACTGCTCATCACTACTTCCAATGAAATGCTTACCAAAACGGGTTCCAGCCAATAATATTGGCTGGAGCTCACATGGGCCAGCCATCAGACACGTCCATCCTGCGTTCATATTGGAGGTGGAACAAAGTAGAAGATGATTTGAAAGAACGCAGGTGACAGAACTGTAGCGGTGGTGGTGGTGGTGGTGGGGGGGCTACAGTTCTGTCACCAGTGAGAAAAAGTCCTAACACATACATTCAGTCCAGAGTAATAATCACACTTAGAAGAACTAGACAGAAGAATACAAGGTTCTCTTTTATACAGTCAGCATTTCAGCCATGCTTTTGGACTTCAAAAAAATTATTGATAAACTGACTGAATAAAATACTTCTATCACATTCCTGTGATTGCAGTTATTATTCTGGAAGAGGTATACATTAAAACACACACCACAAGTGGCTCGTCACCCTTTCAATGCCAGAGGGGTACACAATGCATTGCTTTGAATAATACTCTGGCACTCAAAAGGTTAAAACTCCTAGTTGGATCCCTGACATTTTGTCTGGATCCCAAGTCTTTCATATTTTTGTTCAGCCCTGGATCTACACCACAGATAATGGGGTGGCAATATGGTGCAACAGGGTTTTTGTGAGTCTTAAGTACCAAAACATTGTTGCCCTGGGTATAAAAACAAAATTAAAAGGAAAGTAAATTGTCGCTAATTTCCTATTGATACTTAGACTCAGCTATGAAATAGTTATGAATAGGGTTAAAGCATCTCAGATGGCAGTCAGGATTGTTCAGCTGTATAAGGGCCTCATTTACATACTGGTCAGGTCATTATGTTTCTTCTCTTGGAAGACTATCATATTATACAATGGTTCTAGTATTCTCTTTGAGAGTTTACACTGATAAGAAAAAAAGGTTTTGGTTCACCTTCCAGATTCTACGTTTTGATTTTCTGGTTAGGAATGTCACAATATGTTATGAAAGTATTTTACCAGGAAGGATACTTGAAAATGAGAGGCAATCTCAATGTATGTCCTTGGTACACACTTTACCTGTCTCAGAAGGATGAAAGGCTGAGTTGACCTTGTGCGGACTAGAACCTGAGACCATGAGGTTTGAACAGATTCTACAGACTGTGCATTATCCAACTGAGCTATCTCACCATATGGATGGTACAACAAGCGATGATTGGTAGAATGAAGGTAAATTTTATCTTTAGGTCCTCCCTCCCTCCATTCATTCATTCATTCTATCGATGTAAGAGGATACATAATATTGTCTTTCAGTAAAGAAAACAGATACTAGCGTGAACTATTTTCTGTCTCTGACAAGGAATCCTCAGTAGTCATATCCTCTGAAAAGAAGTTTCAAGTACTAGATTTTCTGGCAAAAAGTGAAAGACTGTCATTTTCAGTATGATCTGTATAACCAAAAGTGACAACTCTTTTTACAAAACTGGCATTTATACTTGTGATAATGTTATTGAAGATAAGATAATGACACTGATCACTCCTTGTTTGATAGGAAGCAAGTGGACATTTTGAGGTTCTTGTGTATGACCTGGATCACGTGGGTGACTTGGTTGAAGCAATACAAGGTAGCAACTCAAAATTACTAGTTGTAAAAGTCACCATTTGAACTACTACATAGCAAATAAATACCCATTATGTGACTTATTTTGCAACAAATGTCCCCACATGAACTAAAACTATGTTTCCCTGTTTCTGGAAAGAGCAAAGTCTCCCTGAATTGAATGTCACCCCTCCCCCTTTCTTTGAATGTCCCTCTCTTAGTACTCTGTTCATGAATAAATCTCTAAAAAAAATTCTGCATAAGTTGTAGTTGTTTACAAAAAAGGTATCATTTTACTCTACCAGTCTCTTGTTTTCAAAAGATTGATTTGATCTCTTTCTTATGCATCTAGAGCATTTGAAGATCCTTTGATGTGACACTGATCTCTAATCGTAGATCTAATCTTAGAGGATTGTTTCCTGTTTTAGTCATTTGAGAATTTTGAGAATATTGTAATTATTTAAATCAACATACAATTTAAGATCTCTTACTTTCTAGATCAAGAGTAGGCAATATTTGACATTCCAGCTTTTGGGGACTGCAACACCCATCATCCCCTAACAGACAAGGCTGGATGGGGATGATGGGAGTTGTAGTGCCTTATGGTTGGAGTGCCAAAGGTTGCCTGGCTCTGTTCTAGTCATTCAAGTGGTAGTAAAATATACATATTGCAGGGTTTGTCCTGCTGTAAAAAAACATGGGTATTCAAACAGTTAAGAGATGTTTTATTCAAAAGTCATTGCAACTCACACTTACATTTTTTGATCACACGTACATTTTTGAGTGCCATACTTCAATGGCCGAAATGTTATGGGGGTTCTGCTGCTACAGCAATCTATGGACCACTGTGGTCAACTGACCATAAACCTTCAAAGTTTGTTGTAGCAGCAATGCCATTGTAAACTTTCAAGCAGTTGACATACTGCACCCAAATCAATGCAAATCTCTGCTGCAATAAAGTTTGAATAAAACATCACTCAGCATTGGAAGTAACCTTCTTTTGCTCAGCAGGAAAAACCCTTCAGTATTTTATTTTCAATACTATCTCTTACTTGTAGGCACTGACATTACCTGCCTTGTCTAGAATTCAGACCTACTGGAGCAACAAAAATAAAATAGCAATAAAAAAATCATAACTTTATCATCATCTAGAATGCTACAGACATCTCTAAAAGCAGAAATACAAATGTGTATTTAATTACTGTTTAATTACATATCACATTATGTGCTTGTCCGGGGTGGTACATTATTGTGTGTCCTAATGATTTCCCTGTCAGGAAGCTATGGCACTGAGAATACGCCCAGTCAATCAACAGTCTGGCAAAATGTCAAATATCATACAGAAAAGGTAGAGATACTCTATATTACAATAATAATTGATAACATGCAGTGAAGATGGTAAGTATACAATGATAATGAGCACATATTTCAGATTCAAAATAATTAGAATATAATGACAATTTACTAAAATAAAGATAGTACTGACAACTCTATACTAAAGACTATTAATTAGAATAGCAAGGACCATACCTATTATATCGTTCACAACAACATAAAACAAGGTGGGAGAACATGCGGCTCTCCAGCCGCAGTTGAGCTACAATTCCAGTCATCCTTATGCACCATTACTAAACTGAGGATGATGGGAATCGTAGTCCAAAAAGAAATGGAGATCCACAGTTTAGCATACCCGTGAGAGAGAATTTTTAATATAATTAGCATAATAATTGGCGTGTCATTTTAACACAATAATAAAATCACTACAGAAATAAATCAAGATTGCATTTATAAAATTCTACTTACATTATAAAAGCTAAATGCTAGTGAAAATAAAAATGTGTGTGTATAGATATATAAATATATATACATTTTTTTGACTGCTTACCCAGGTATTCCGGGCCTGGCTGGGACAACCTGTCCGGGTTCATTATTTCCACACGATATAGAGAAGAATCCTTTCACGATGACGTAATTTTTTGTTCTATTAAATTCCGGTCCGGTCAACCTGCGTCTTGTTGTCACGGCAACCACCACGTCCTGTGCCACAATGCGATGTAACCGGACGGAAACAATTGTTAGGCTATACAGTTCCACATCCTAATGTGACAGTATTGCAAGAGATGCTTATGGAAGTGAAGGTAGAATTCGCTTTGAGGCCGATTCAGCAAGTTCAGGTGTATCAACTGTGGGCAAACGAATTGTACCTTTAGGTAATAAATGAAAACCATCAAATTCCCATGGGACTTTTACCCCACTGAATGAGGACTCCAACAGTTTACTCCACAATTAAAAGTCCTATTGCACCCTCTGAGACTGAGTGTCACAGATGATGTACCTTTCCGGCACTCAAAGAATTAATTCAATATCACTGTTCATTTCCCCAATTTGATGCAGTTGTTTCGTTGGTCATCTTTAGCTTATTGAATCGCGCTGCTAGAGAATTCCTTTGCTAACTGTTTTGCTAGTGTATAAATAAATGGAGTGAGAATGTGCACGTAAAGAAAAACTAACACCTACAATGGAATTATGATATATACAATTAATCATTCCCTATTTGTTTTCTGAGGCCTAAAAATCTAATGTACAGAATGTGCTCTAAAGGAACAGACATTCCTGCTTTTTCAGAGCTACCACTAGTCTGTTCAAGAAGATATTTAAATCGTCTAAGGTATGATAATGTTTCTGTATACAAGACTAGGTGGCACTATTCTCATAATTAACTGACTTTGCTCTTGTTTCTCAACACAAACAGAACAAAGTGCTCTCTGAACAGTACAATTTACACAAGTTTCAGATTCTATTCTAGAGATGAAACATGAAAAGTTTTTTTTACGTATGCTAAATGTAAGAATGTTATATGTAAAATTCAGTCAACATATTTCATTGTTTGGTGTTAGTGTTCTTTTAAAAGGCAAAGGTTTACTATTCTTAGTGAGAATGAAAGCAAGTATGTAACACGTGCAGTAAGAATGCTGGAAAACAACCAACTGTATCCTAGAAAACAAAATATATTTCTTCAAATACACTGAGATGCACTGATCATTTTCAGTCCTGCAGAATGAAGGTTCCTTATGCTTCCTGAACCTTCAAAAACTGAGCTACTCCTCATTCCGCCTAGACCTGGCCCAGTAGTGCCCTTCCATATGACAGCAAATGGCACTACCATAAATCCAGTATCAGAAGCACTATGCATAGGGGTGATAATTGATGCTGCCCTCTCATTCTTTCCTTATATTATTTCTATTGCCAAATCCTGCTGCTTTCTTTTGTGTAACATAGCAAAAATCAGCCCCTTCCTGTGTTCCTCCACAGCCAAAATTCTTCAACAAATACTCATCCTATCCCACATGGACTACTGTAACCTTCTTTCTGGTCTTCCTGCTTCCCAACTCCATACACATCACCCAATACAGAATACTACAGCACAAGTTACCTTACTGTCACCTAGTTTTGTCCCTTCCCCCCCTTCCAATCCCACCAATGGCTGGCTAACAAACTCTTCCAGAGGCCATAATAAGGGGCCAGTCCCATGCCTTCTTCTTTCCCTCTACCTGGAGAACAAGTGAATGGCCTCCCTCCCCCTCCCAGGTAGTGGGAAAGCAGATGGCATGGTTTTGCTGAGCTGCTCCCATTATGCCTATTGATTCTGCTGTCTGAGCTAATCTCGTGCTCTGCTATCCACTGCTGCTGTCTTCTGAATTTCTGACTCAGGCTGAATCAGCTGACCTCTCTGATTACTCACCTGACTATTATCAGCCAACCCTCTCAGGGTATTTATAGAAGCTTGACTCACTTCCTCATTGTCCTTGTGTTTGTTTGCTGACCTGTTGCTGCTGTGGGGTTTCCTGCGCTTCTGTTTGTTGTGTTCCAGACACTTGGCTTGTTCTAGACTTCACTGACTTTTGTGCTTCTGACCCTTTGCTTGTTCCTGACATCGCAGACCTCTGCTTTCCTGACTCCGGCCAGGCTGAATACCTGTCTTGGTTCCTGACCCTGGCGTGTCTTTTGGTTTATGCTCTTGGATCATGCTTCTGTTTTTATTGCACTAATAAAGGTGTATTGCATTTTACATTTTTGTGTCCTGTCTGGTTCGTGGACCTTAACAATAGAGTAGATTTAAGGAAGGGGAGGGGTTTGTAGAGTGTTTAAGGTGGCATTAGGGAGCTGCGGGAGGGGGGCATAGTTCATAGTGTTTCCAGCAGGTAGCATCCATTACAGAATAGGTCACACATAGGGCAGAAGTCATCCTGGATTAGGGCTTACAATCCACTTAGAGCTGACAATGTGGTGCTCCTGGGCCCAACCAGTGTGGACGGGCTAAAAGCCAGATGAGCACTGAGGTGGTACGGAGGCATAGCGAGCCAGCAGTGGTGGATCGGCAGTCTCAAATTTGTCTCCACAGCATGATTAGGTAGCCACCGCTGGAGGGTTGGGTAGGCATGCCACTGCAGTGGTGCTTGAGAGTTGAGTACGCCCTCATCCCCAGCAGCAGGCAGTGGGCTCTGATGAAGCCCAGGGCTGTGGCTAAGGGTCCAGGGCACAATGTTGGGGGTGGAGGAGGTTCATCTCCCAGAGATTCCAAAATAGGTCAAACCCATCTATTAAAACTGTGGCCTCTTTAATTTGCCATCTATATTGTTGACCTTAGGTTTATTGGTGTGCTGTGTGTTAATTCTTATTGCAGTGCATGAGAGGAAAAAGGGTGGTGGTGGGAGGTGCATAAGGAGAAGAGGTAAAGGCATTGGGACCTTATGGAACTCTCATATCAAATCCTTTTCCCTCATTGCTCTTTATCTATGGAATGCCACTGCACTTCTCTTGAGGTCTTCAAGTCTCGTTTAAAACTGGACCTCCTCAAAAAGGCTTCAACAAGCTAGAAGCCACAGACTTCCTACTTCCAAGGCTCTTAAATTTAATTATTTATGTTCCCCTGACCAACCAGAAATCAAGCATTATATTCTGTACTTAACCATTATGTTTTCTGTAAGCCTCCCTTTATCACTTTAGATTGTAAGTTTTAGAACAGGGACCCCATATCCAGTGTTTAATTTCCTAAGCGCTTGTCACTCTGTATTGTCAAAACTCTTAAATTATAAAGCGCTGCATAAAGTTGTGGTGCTATATACCAACCCCATAGCACTGTGTCATTATACCAGCCCCATAGCACTGCGTCATTATACCAGCCCCATAGCACTGCGTCATTATACCAGCCCCATGCACTGCGTCATTATACCAGCCCTATAGCACTGTGTCATTATACCATCCACATAGCTCCATTCATTAGACACATCTTTTGAGATTGCATCTATAGTTTTGTAATATATATATATATATCCACTCTCCCTGGTTTTTCTCCTCCAAAAATACATGCATTGTCTATTACAATTTGTAATAGAC